>JAOWBC010000904.1:11198029-11211789 GCA_028566105.1 Hypoplectrus providencianus | reverse complement strand
AGGGTGATGCAGAAGTAATAGGAGAGTAAAGTTAAGCAAAAATCTCAATTTGGCCAAAAAATGACTTAGGCAATTATACTATGAGGCTAACAACATGCAGCCACAAAGTAAAAAGTCTGACTATAATCTGCAATGTTGACTAAAACAGATTATTTGATGAAAAAAAAAAAAAAGCAAAGTGGAGGTAACAATAAATCCTCTGCTACTGGTTCACATTGCAGTTTATTGCAGAATATTGTGTCAATACTCTGCTTGACAGACATTATATTATCTTAACTGCTCAAAGGTTTGCCCTGATCAGAATGAAAACTACCACAGCAATTCAGGCAGCAGTCTTCTTGGTAAAGACGACCACAATCCTCCACAGCAGCACTAGCTGCAAGTGTGCCATGCAATCCACAGCTCTACATACAGCAAGCTGACAAAAACCCACATCTTATGTATTCAGGGGTGGGTACCATTTAAAACCACCATGTCAAAAAACATTTACGGTTTGACATCATTTTAGATTTCTATGGAGAGATTACTTTTTGACACTGCAGACTTTTTTTGGATTTTTCTGCCATAATAGAGTTGATCTTTGGCTCTTGCTGTGAAACTGGAAGAGATAAGAGACTTGGTTTTAAATCCTGAGGCTATGATTACAGGCTCAAGCATTCATGACCCACTACTGAGAGCAATGGCATCTGCATGGAGCTGCAAATTGGAGGGCTGTTCAGCACTGATGCTTGGTTAAGTGGCTTCCAATTCTAATTTCCAATCCATGATATTGTAGCTTTGAGAGATTTTTTTTAATGAATATGAATATTTATTTTTGAAAAACTTGTGATTCATTTTAAAAAATGCTAAAGGAACTATGATATGTATATTCTCTTGCTTTGTAACCATCGGTGTTTTCTCATAAATTGCTATTATAAAAAATGTCTTGAGCCAACCGCCAAGCTAATGTGTACAGTAATATTATACTGTTACGCTCAACACGCTAACAAAATTATTCTTAACTTTGTTTGGCCACAGATAACACCACTGTGCTACCTCACAAATGAATTTGTCATTAGCTATATAAGATGTACAGCAGTAGACTCATCTAATGGTAAATTGGCAAGTAAGCACAGTAATGTAAGCTTAAATTAGATATAAAGTATATTATATATAAGCTTATGGCTAGAAATTTAAATAAAATTGTGACTTCATGTGAAAAAACATAACATGAATAAAACAAATTAAAAGCCAATTTGTTGAAATGCTTCAAAGTGAAATCCAGAATCTCTGACTTTTATTGTGAAATTAAGAGCAGGTCAAGCTGCAAGGTGTTATATAATTTATGGTCATGATCATTATTTTTAATATCAGATAGACATTAGGTTTTTAAGAGTACTCTGTAATATTTTCATGCTCAAACTCCCATGCCTAATTCCTGTTATTATCAGGCATTGTCTTGACCTCCTTCACAATACCTGTCTGCACAAAATGGACCATAGATAATGAGTGACACTAAGTATGACAAATACTGTGAAGAAGCCACATGATCCTGCAGGAAAAGTCAGGAGAGGCTAGTGAGGTCGCATGCGGTCTACAGTGAAATGACTGAAACACCATCTGCCCAAAGACATTCTGCCTGTTTAGTATGGATGGCGCGGGCTAGTTTGTCAAAAAAAAAGTCTCAGTGCATGTAGCCCAAGGGCACACTGTCTTCTTTTTAACATATGAGGTAATAAAGGTGAGCCTTGGAAGCAGGTCATGATTTCTAGTCCTGAAGTGTGTCTTGGTGGGCGAGAATGTGCCAGCAGGGACCTATAAAAGGCCCTATCCAGAGAAAATGAGATTTCCGCCATGCAGTGACAGCATTTAGACACTGAATGCAACAGCATGCTTTGTGCCTCATGTGTGTGTGTCCCAGCAGGGATTGAAGCTAGCTTGGTCTATTTTGGGGCTACAGAGTGTGACTCATCAGTGCCGTGATGTGGGCGATGCCCTCCCAGTGGGATGGTACCAATGCAGAGAACACCAGTACACATGCAGACATGCAAACACCAGCTCACACACACACTTGTGCATGAGGAAGGGAACGAGTGCATCAAATACAGTCTATAGATGTATTATGAACATGCCCAGGGAGTAAAAGGGGCCATAGAGTTAGATCACTAATTAAAGGTATATTGCTCCAGAACCAATGTTATTGTCTTGTTAAGGTCTTGTGCAACTTTCCATGAGATGCAGGAAATCCCAGAGAAGTACTCAAAAGACTCCCGTGCAACAGTCATATCGGCTATTTTAGGAGATACAAAGAGAGAAAGTGAAAGAACGACAGAGATCCCTGAGGCCCTTCATTCAGGAAATGATACCATCAAGTGACTAATCCGGTGTTTTTAATCTGGGTATCCATCCTATCAGTGCAAGTGAATGATGATGACGACAATACTGCCATTTTAGTCACCCACAAGGACGGGAGTGCTGCAGATTTCATGAAATATGAACTGTATATCGTGTAGGAGGAAGAAATATCAGAAAACATGATCTGGATTTGGGTTGTTTTTTTGTCAAGGTTGGTGAGTTTGTCCTTTTTCACCATTTCCTCTTCATCCTGTCCATCTCCTTCCCTCGAGTCATCCAGAGTCTAATCTTCTGAGGCCCAATTCTTGTCCTCTAGCCTCCTTTATCACTTTCTCCCACTTTAATCTTTTCCCCTCTTCCATTTTTCATTCCCTTCCTGCTATCTTATATCTGCTCATCTCGGCACCACTTCAGTATTTCTGCTCGTCTGCTGTTGACTGCCACCTCTGTTCCTTGTTCCTGTTAGAAAATCTGTATCGCTGTCATCTCCTACATTTTTCTTCATCTTGACAACCCCACCCTCTATCCTTTTCCTTCTCTTTGGGGTAACCACAAACAAGCGTTACTGCACAAAACTACAGTGTTGTCCTAGTCCTAAACATGGATTAAGCTAGTTTAAGACAACACCAAAAGGTGAAACAGTGGCTACTGCAGATCTCCCTCCCTCTCTTATTTTACATTATTCTGGAAAATAATGCTGGAGTCACACTGAAGTCTGAACATCCTTTTCAAACAGAATAATTCATGAGTACATTATCATGAGCTCATCCAGACGGTCAAGGCTAAATTCAAGAGAAACAGAAAAAAAAAGAAGAAAAAAAGGGATATAAGCCTTGGTCAAACTAAAAAAAAAGGTTTAAACAAAAAAACAAAACAGGAAATCAAACAAATAGCTTTCTACCTCCCCCATCAGAAGACAGTGTTATTTCTAAATCCCAGAAACACAAATCATTAGTTTGCCTTAGGAAAATTGAAGATGGCCATGAGTTCAGATCCAGCTATATCAAACACATGTATATGCATGGTGGGCACTCACAGGGTCTCGCAGGATCTCCTCTGTGTCACGCAGAGCTGTTCTGGGCTTCAGCTGCATGTCGTCGCTACATTCGTTGTCAGAGGCGGGCGGCGACTCGGCCAGATCCGGGAAGTCGTCTCTCGTCCTGGGGCCTCGGAAGCGGATCTTGTCCAGGCGCTTTAGCATGGTCAACACCGCACACCTGGGCTTTACCTTAACATGGCGGACGGCAACCCTGTAAGGACACAAAACATGGGGGCTATAGATACAGTGTGTACATAAAGTGTCTTTACAATTTAATTTTTCTTTTTGCCTGATTTAATACATCTTTAAATGGACACAATTAGCTGCACATAGAACATAAAGACAGTACTGGATTTGTTGCCATGTTGGCTGTAGCAGAGCCTCATCAATGGTCCAATGCCATCAGTGATCTTTAGCTTTAGGTCAGTGATGTCCTGTATCTTTGTTCCATACACGATATCTTTAACAGAACCTCACAGAAAAAAGGAGCACATTTTGTTTCAATAAACCAAGGAGTACCCATTTTTATAGGGTTTCATTTACCACTACCTATATCATAACCAGGGTACCTGAAATACACAAATGCAATATGATTAAAAACTTTGATTCCACTGAGCACATACAACAAATCTGATTTACATATCTCATCAACTGTCTTGATTGACTTGATGGATATATATATAATAACAATATAATAGATTCAGGTAACCCCAAAGTCATTAAGGTGATCTACAGGGGAAATGAAAGGGTTACCAACACCTAATGGCAATGCATCCACTTGTTGCCAACTATTTCAGTCTGAACCAAAGTGGTGGACCAACCAATCTACCAACCTAAAGACAGGCATTATTATCATAGCAAAGAATAAATGTCATCTTGGTATATTGTTGGTCTCTATCAACACTTAGAACATATGGCAACAATTATTTTATCAAAGTAGGTGCAACAACTACTTGATCTTTTATTATTGAAAGAATCTCAAAGCTTGCCATAAGGGTGTTGTAAGATCCCTATTCTCTGAAGTTGTTGGACATCTACACAATTAAATTCCACTTTAAGCCCTCAAATGTTCTCTCAGGTGACATTAAAATAACATACAAACTTCAACTCAAGCTCTAAAGTTGTCTTCAGCCTACACAGGAAGATGGAACCGGTAACCTTGTTAACACTGTTACAACCACATCCTTTGACTCCTGTGGCAAACAGTTGACAGCAGTAGATCCGCTGACCTAATTTATTGATTTAATTTCCATCGCAGGAGCTGTGGCAATGGCTGTGAGAGGTAGTGAAAGGCTTAATGCTTGTGTTTTGCCATCAAGGGCCAAGGGTGTAATGATGACAGATTGAACAGGGGGGCCTGTTTGTGTCATCTTACAGTCACAGGAGTCAAGCTGCTGCAGCTTTCCTCTGCATTCAGGGCAGTAGCCTGATACTGCAGTAAAATTTATCCCACTGATAGAAACAAAATACAGACAGGCCTCATATGACCTCATTAATGTTCACCTAAAGTAAGCCAGTATAAGCCATCTACAGCATTTATTCACAATAGATCATAACTTAGCATCAGAATGGGAGCCTCTTTTAAAGCGCAACAGGTGTTAAACTCTTACTGTCAATGCAACCAACACTGATCCGCTTTTTCCACTAGTTTACAAATGTTTTATTGGCCTATTAAACTCTGACTGCACCCAAAGTGTTGACTCCACCTCCATTAATTCCTTTCTAAAAATGAGAAATGCTGACTGAATGAAACAATACAACAGTGAGTTTCCCCTGTAGTACTACTCAACAAAATGGTCATTCATCCTCATAGAGCAGATATTCCAGAATACAATCTGTCAAATTGACACAACGATCCGTCATCCTGTCCAACAACTGAGCATGGAGACAGGTTTTTTGACTGCTGTGATGTTGTAATTCAGTGGCACTCTTTTTTATTGTTATCCCTTAGACTATTTAGACTATTAAATTTGGATGACTAGCCATCGCACTACGAAGGAAGTTAACTGACTGATATGCACTGAAACTATGAAAATGACTGGCCAACCAATAAGATGATTGGCTTGTTGTCTGATGAACCACTGGTCTGATCTACTTACTCATCCCACTTTTAAAACCTAAATGAAATGGTCACTGACAACCTACCTACCAATTGTACTGCTTTCTTACCCTTTTTCGACCAACATGAAGCTAGTTCTATGCTAGACTGGAGCTGGTTCACAGTTAGTTCAACTTGCACGTCATTACATCGCTGTATACATCCGTACATCTCTGTTCTCTACAAGGATAATAACAACAAAGGAAAACTACATTGTCTCTTTAAAAATAAGATCACATCTTATTAACAATGAACATAAGATGTTAATGTAAGCTTTCGTTGTAAACTAGCCTGTATCAATCAAATTGAAGTTAAACAAATAAAAAAAATAAATAAATGACACGTTTTAGTTGGCCTCGTTGGTTCAGAATAAATTGGTACCACTCTGGGACCAGTTTTCTTGTACAAAAGTTGGTTCTTTGGCTGTCGAAATGTGAGAAACTAATGAAGAAATGAGACATTGGCTCCAGCTCTGTTTGTTTCTTTTTCCATCATATAAAGCAGAATTGCAAAAAGAAAAAAAACAATTTTATCAAGTCATGCGTTGACCTGACAGTTTTTTTTTTGTTTGTTTGTTTTTTTTTTAGAAAAAGTTGACCTAAATCAGCAACTTGTCGCAAACTGACCAGCTGACGTCATTTATTTTATTTACTAACAATGATTTTTACTCTAATTTGGTGAGACGTAGGTCCTTAATCTGGATCCTGAATCTAGGTGAATGTAAATTATGAACCCAGTCACTTTCATGTTGGGTAAACACAAAGGGTGTATACCAAATACCTTATTTAACCAATCCACATGGAACCTAGACATTATTCTGGTCTACCAGCATTAAGAACACTTCAACCTTAACTTTCTGTCACTGACTATACAAGCTTGTAATGGTAATAAGCAGTATTAAAGAGGCTTGGTTGCCTTTACAGTTCACAGTGGACCACAATGTCACAATGATATATCCAAAGAGCTCAGTGCATGCTTCTGACAATCCATCTCACTGAGGATCTGAGGAAACAAGGGTGCTGATTTTTACTCATTAATCTGATGATATCCTGGATAATTAGATGATGAATTTACAAGTTTAACATCAATAAATGCAAACACAAATAATTCTATGTGGGGAGCCATATCGACTAATATTTCACATTCTGTCTTATCATGTGGGGGGGCCTCAACAATTAAATAAATAAAAAGCACTCGCAGTTATTGTTTGGCATAATTATTAATAGGACATAAATTCATATCATCTGTGTAGGAAGACTATGATATGAGCAAAAGGTGCAACAATGTGAGTAAATATTACATTTTCTCATGTAGACAACCCACACATAGCCCCATTTAAGTGGAAATTGCAGAGGTGACTGGTGGGTTGACCTTTCCTCTCTAAAAGGTGAGTGGAAACATGGTGAGTGGCAGCTTGATAAACACTTACCGTTTCTTGTCGGGACACCTGTCACTATGAAATGTGTTCTCACAACCACCACCTGAAGCAGCCTGCTCGGTGCTGGAGCTCAGTGAGTTACTGGTCATCTCAACCAATCTGCGATGAAACTAAGCCCCTGCCTAATAAAAGCATCTGATGCACATTTACCTTCTTGAACAATACTGACATAAATTTAAAATACAACAAAAAAAAAAATCAATTATAAACTAAGCTCTCATTAATTGCTGCCATGCTAATCCTTGCCTCCGTTTACCGCAGTGCTCTCCAGGCTACCTTTTCTGTTTTTATTTCCCTTTTTAAGATTTCTTTATTCCAGTCTGGAGACAGTTTCAACCACAGCACCAACTTAAATAGGAGGATGAAAAGATGAAAAGAGAGGACAGGAGAAGGAGGAGGAGGAGGGGGGTTTAGCTCAAGGTCTGATCATTGTGTGAATGCCACTCTGGGGATATACACAAACAGGCCTCCTGATACATTTGCTCAGTTATGTGCAAACACAAGGACACCTCCATCCACCTTTGCCTGATCGTAAGTCATAGTTACTATTCTGGCTGGGGGGAGGTAGGTGCAGTAATAAGACATCCCAACAGACAGGAAAAGATGTCAGATAGATGGTGGGGCTTGTTTATGACTGTACACAATAGTTAACATGAGGGCGAAGCTTAAAATGGTGTTTGTAAGCCTACCATGCTGTTTCTGAGCATGCCCGTGTGTGTGTGTGTGTGTGTGTGTGTGTGTGTGTGTGTGTGTGTGTGTGTGTGTGTGCTTATGTCTGTCTTGAGTAATCTTGTGCTAATGACCTGTAGTAGCTTGAGGTTACTCTTGGTCACACAGATCACACTGACTGCAACAGCCAATCACAGTCATTCATGGATATCAGGCTGTAAGAGGCAGTATAATGCAATTGTTGACAAGAACATTGAAAGAAAAGGAAGAGGTTAAATATATTGCTGTTTATGTCTTTAATGTTTTTTTTACATCCATGTTTCACTTAAATATTCTTGTTCTGCAGTGTAAGAACAGAAAAATTCACAGCTTTTGAGCAGTTTTTTTTTAAATAATCAATTTCATGTGAAAGTTTGTTTAATTCAATTGAGTTATTTGTTTCTAATAAAACCGAACAAAAGAACTGATCTGCATCTATTTCTTGTATTATTTTAACTTTTATAAAACAACAACATACATTTATAAAGGTTATTGATGGTAAATACCATTCACGATAAAACATGTAAAATTATTTGCTATCATAAATAGTTAATCCTTTGGTAATTATAAGCAAATACCTTCATGTTTCCAGAGCCCATGTAACAAGTCTTGTTTTGTAAACCCAACAGCTCAGATTGAGTTAACTGTGATAAAAGACTAAAGAAAATCAGAGGAAAACACTTAAAATTCTAAATGCTGGAGGAAGACAAGTGTATTTTTCTAGCTTGTGCTTGAAAATAGCTGTTGATTCATTTGTTTTTGCTCTAGGTCACTGCATCTTGTAAAGTAATTCTCACTTTAGCTATGTTTTCAACAAACTACACTGATCAAAAGCCGAGATTACAAGAAGAGCATGCAGTGTTTTCAGATATACAGCACATCTTTGTTGGTAACCA
The DNA here is from genome assembly GCA_028566105.1 of Hypoplectrus providencianus. Taxonomy (NCBI): domain Eukaryota; kingdom Metazoa; phylum Chordata; class Actinopteri; order Perciformes; family Serranidae; genus Hypoplectrus; species Hypoplectrus providencianus. Next base: position 11,203,276 of record JAOWBC010000904.1, on the reverse strand, counting down.
TTATAATGCATTTTTTATAAGAGCTATAACAGGCATCCCATTCTTTTATATTTCAGCATCAGGGCATTGCTGCTTTCATCGGAGTATCAATTTTTTTGGCTTGATATATAAACAGAATAGGAAGCTGATGAACCTTTTTGTTGTCAGGCGTACAACAGCACACTCATCTTAGTTTAATAAGTGTTCGGGGGCATGGATTCTCTATCACCCCTGGCCATCTATAAGAGGATCGTGGCATGGTATAGCCTCATGACACGTGAGTAGCTCTTTCTACTGTTACGTCCTATATAACTGTTGCCCATCAACCATGCATGAAAGCGAGGAAGGGGGGCAGTGGAAACACTCAAACAACTGCATACTGTTGAGTACAATACAGGCTGGAGCACTTGCACAAGTAGGCCACTTTCTGGATTTTCTGGGACATTAGGCAGTCAGGTTTTGTTTTCGAATAACAGAAAGTTTCACAATAAGTCCTTGTTAGCTGGAAATGCCACTGTGTAGTGTTTCCGCTTTGATGCAAGCCTTCTTTCCTTTTACAGGTGCCCAAACTCAAATGTGCTGCATAAAAAACGTTTCATCATCATCCATGGTGTTCGGTCGCTGTAGAAACAAGGCTGAGTGCAGCAAGATTAGCTCACCTGTAGAGCTACTCTCAACTTCGAATGTTTCATAAGACGCAGGGAGAGAGTTAATATGACCTTTAGCTATGTCATTTGCAAGAGTTTGCCAGAGTAGCTTCAATTTTTGTTTCACTTAGTAATAAACGATCAGAGGAAAACAGCTACTGTCATGCTGAATAATGCCTGGAATAAAAGATTTTGCCAATCCAGCTGACAAGACAAAGAATTAGCCTCGTGTTTTCTAATCAGTCTACAGGCAACTACTGTATCACATAGCCAACTATCTGTCAAACAGAAGTAGCATCTGAGTAAACACATTCTCATTTAATTGAAACACAAATCCCAAACTGGAAACTCATTGTTATTGTTAATGTTTTACCAAGCCTCTTCTTCTTATTTGATGTAGACCCTGGGGATGGAGCGGGAGGAAGGGTGGAAAGTGCAGATATGATGAACTTTAATTAGACCTATTAGACACAGTCTGTTCTGTTTGTAGTTAGGGGCTAAACAGAGGTCCCAGTCGAGTCCCAGTCAACAAATCTGAAGACAAGAACAATAAAGACATGGTTGGGGCAAGAGAATGCACTCGCTTTTATCAAGCTCACTAATGCAACCCTCTGGGCAACGTGTCGTTGGTTGAACAGAAATAAAAGTCAGCCATAGCGTGCATTTTTCAAAGCCAACTACATGGCTTACCGGTTATTTATTTGTCAGGGCAGCTTTTGAATGGTTAGTCAGGTGATTGATGATCATGTTTGGCAGTTATGTTGGTATAAACCTCATAAATTAGCAAAAGATGGTGATGACGGTATTATGTATAATTTATAGTTTTAATGTATGTTTTCATATTTTTAAAATGTCTTACTTATTATATTTTAGGTTTTTCTTTTGTTATTAAGTTAAAATAATATTAGTAGTGTAAGAAACTCCACTGATTTCCCTCATGTGAATACATGATATTAAAGTCAATAAGTTATCATGTAAAATAATTGTGATCTCAATATCAGCCATAACAAAAGTGATTATGATCTTTTGATTGAGCAGCCCATGATGAGATAAAGTATTTAGAGACATTTGGCAAGGTAAGATTTACACACACTGTGCTGAACATTAGACATTAACGAGAACAGCATGAAAACATTTGTCACCCTCTTACCCTGCCTTTGCACTCACTGCCTCCAGTGCAGCATCGCTCCCACTCCGCTGCTATTATTCCACCATGCAGTTACATAAACAAGGATACAAACGATCGATACTTCCGAAACAACATGTCAATCTGTCCCCTCTCTCGAATTACATGGACAATGGGGACACAGTGTCACCAAAATTTGAACTCTGTTTGAGGTGAACATGGCGGGATCAATTCAGGGCAGGAAACAAATGATTGTCCCCACTCGCCCACTGATAATGAATGAGGGGTTCATTTTGGTTTTGACAGCAGCCTTTCACGTTTTAGATGTCAGAGCTTTCTACTGCTCCTGAACACACCACAACAGCACTTTTTGAATAAATATGCACTTAAGGTGCATTATGTAACCGTGGCAAAGACGTACAAGGCTGTAAAATGTTTCATTTTTGTCAATGTGATATGTACAGCTGGTTCCGTTTTCATAACGTTTGAACATGAATGAACGAAAGATTCATTGAAAAATACCAGCATAAAGTAGTCAGGGTACATCGTTTTTTCGTGACAGTGTTATTCGGGGTTTTTGAAGGGTAAACCCACATAAAATCCAAGGCTTTGCTTTTAAAAAAGCAATGCACGTTATTCAAAATAACAATAATTGGCTGTGGAGGACTGGTGTTTAGGACTCCCCTCTCTCTCCACTGGTACAGTTTAACGTTAGCTAGGCCAAACTGCACTGTTGAATTCAAATGTGTCCGTTATTTTCTGACAATTAACTAAGCGGCTGAATTAAACGACTGTGAAGTTAGCTAGGCCTCGACATAACTGTTTCAATAAACCCTCAAACGGTCGGACATTTTCTCATATCTGTAACATACACAACATGCGAGCGAAATAATCCGCATTTCGGCTGACCCCAACATAACAGTGAGACTGGCGGTTGACACAAAACAATACCCTTAATTTTCTGTGACAATAGGCATGCGAATTACGTTACAAAGAGGGAAAGCAAGTGTCCTTACCCAGCACGTAAATCGTAGCAAAGTTTCATGAACACTGAGATTGCCTTTAGTCTGTTTTATCCTTCAGTACACCTGCTGCTCAGGACGTCCAAATTAGCGCCAGTCTCACGGCGAAAACTGCTCACTTGGTCCATCCATCCCAACAATATCCGCTTGTCCACCGACTAAATGTCGTCTCCTGCTGAGTGTTTGGCGGTCAGGCAGGCAAACACTAAGTGAGAGAGAGAGAAAAAAAAATACCAGTTGCGTCCCCCCTCCTGTCTGGGGAGAGCTGCCCTGACCAGCGCGGTTGGCCCGGGGCTTGCAGATACTAGCTCGCCTTCGTCTCTTGTTGATTTCGCAGAAACGGGCAGGGAGCAGGGCCGAGGAAATTTCGTCAGTGCTCGGCGCTGCTTTCTTAAAGGGGCCGTTGGCGGTGAGTGATGCTTCGGAGACACGACGGAAACACAGCCGCCTCTTACCACCGCCCTGTGGCTGTCACTAGTGTTTAATTATAAAACACGTGGGTAAACAATGTTCCCATTATAATGTCACTCAGCAGGACTAGAAACTAACTCAGTTGACGAATAAAAAATAGCAGTGTGTGATTCCCTTTGACTGTTTTCTTGTGGTACACTGGGTTTATCGTTTACCCCCTCTATTTATTAATATAAAACATATTTTACACATACATACATACATACATACTTACATACATACATACATATCAATGAGAGATGTGTAATTGAGCATCAAAAATTCATTCATGACATAAATACTCCATTAATTCAGAAAAAAAATAATAAAAGTGAGCTTATTGACTTCAATGAGATCAGTTAACTAGAATTTTGAATTAATTCTGTTTTACAAGAGCAATCATTTCTACATCTTACCATGATCTTATTACTTTATCCCTTACTTAACCATGATAAATATTTCAGGCTATTCTTGATGTGTAAGTCTTGTGACCTCAAAATTATAACACCAATTTAACCATAAGATGTAATTCATGTCTAAATGCATGTTAGGTATGTGGCCTCATAATTTTATCCCTAATCTAACCCTAAGAAATACTTAGTTTAAGTCTAAATAAATTATAAAGATTTAGTGTAAAGGTATTTTTCTTCATCTACTTTTTCCTCTACAGGTAAATCTGTGTATGATCTCTTCAGAGGCCTTCTTAAGATGAATGCCAAAAAAAAGGTCAATGAGTTCAAAGTGCTGAAATGATGAATAGAGACTTGAGCTTGAGCAGCATTATTCCTTACAATAAAGCATTCACATGTCCTTAAAAATTAAATTCAAAACCAAAAAGCATTAGTTTTTTAAGCTCTTACCTTTCCATGTTTGCTTTGTAAGTCTGTGAGATTCTCCTTGTCTTTTCTCAGTAACAGAGTCCAAAAGTCTTCACTGATGTCCTGATTAAGTGGTCTTGAGTTAACAGGGGAGAATCCTCTTGCTGATGCACTTTAAGTGTCCATGAATTTGGTATCAAATGGACAAAGAAGAAGAAGGATTGAAGGACTGAAGAGTGTAATGGGTAGAAAGTACGAGAGACAGAGAGAAACAGGAGTCAACTGACTCCTGACCCCTGAGATGAGACCATAGATTACAGGGAAGTAATCACAAGTACTTTCTATGTCTGCAGTCAGACTACCAATGAGGCCAATGAGGATCAGTGTAGTCTTGTTCTCTCTGGAGCTTTGGCCTGGTTGTCCTGGGTCTGCCGTGCTGCACCTCCTCTTTACCCGAACGTACTATCTGTGAGCAACTTACATAAGAATTCAACATGTTAGCATGACTGGATCGGAATATGATAAGGTTGCTCTTTAATTTAAAAAACAAAGCATTCAGAAAAGTCAAATCTGTGTCTTATAGTTTCCCTGGTGCAGCTTCTCTTGACAAGTCCATGTTTGCGTTGCTTAACCATTTGACTGAAGACTTAATAGCTGATATGGAGAGACCGTGCAAATTGAGCCTGCCTTCACATTTGTCTAGGCAAATGTATGGGGAACATTCAGATGGGATTTTCCAGGTCCAGCTCATGAGTAACCTTCTTTCTTCAGACATTGAGAGAACACACAAGTCATACATGCAGTAGAGTCCATTGCAAAATGTATTACAGTACAGTGCTTTGCATTATTAATAAGATCATATAAAATAGACAATCCTTTGTTATCACACATTAGAATATAAACATTCATTTTAAACAAGAGAAGTGAAAATACTGATATGTTTAAGGGAGGCATTACATATTTAATCGGGAAACTTCTCTTCCAGTTTACTTACAATTACACTCTGTAGACTTCGAAGGAGTTGATGAAACACAACTCAGAAATCCTCAATTGAAAGGTACAAAGCAAAGAAACTTGTTTCCGCCCGGTTTCGAACCGGGGACCTTTCGCGTGTGAGGCGAACGTGACAACCACTACACTACGGAAACCGATGAAAGCCCTCCCCCCCCTAGCGGCATGTGGTAGAATGGCAGGTATACGTAACC
>JAOWBC010000904.1:11183777-11197406 GCA_028566105.1 Hypoplectrus providencianus | reverse complement strand
AACCACTACACTACGGAAACCGATGAAAGCCCTCCCCCCCCTAGCGGCATGTGGTAGAATGGCAGGTATACGTAACCACAAATATGTAATATGGCATCGTATCAAGTGTAGACTCTTCCACACTGAGTAATTTCGTAGTGCAAAGTAGGATAAACAAAGACGTGTTTCCGCCCGGTTTCGAACCGGGGACCTTTCGCGTGTGAGGCGAACGTGATAACCACTACACTACGGAAACCGACGAAAGCTACCCCTAGCGGCATGTGGTAGACTGGCAGGTAGACGTGACCACAAATGTGTAATATGGTATCATATCAAGTGCACACTCTTCCCTACAGAGTAATTTCGTAGTGCAAAGTAGGGTAAACAAATACCTGTTTCCACCCGGTCTCGACAGGTGACCTTTCGCGTGAAAAAATACAGGAAGCACCATTAGTACACTAATTAGTATATTGGACAGTATCTCCGCCCGTCACGCAGAAGATCGGGGTTCGATTCCCCTACGGGGAGATTACTGTTGTCGATTATTACCAAGAAAGGACCAAACCTATAGGCACTATCAAGCATGGTCAGTTGCTAAATTGACAGATCCTGGAATACTCCCGAGGGGTTGACTGGGTACATTGAGAGAAAAAGAGAAAGCAAATCCCCTGAACCCAACCAACACATCTCAAGGAGCACTTACATATTTTCTTAACGTATATATAGGCCAGAGTTTGAGTAGTCCTCAGAGATCGTGCAGCAAACAAGGGGCTTATGCTTTTAAGATGGGATTCCCCTTAGTCATGCTTAACACACACACACACACAGACACACAATGGCTTTCTGATTTGTGATCCTCTTCAGATGTCTTCTAGTAAAAGTACCACTGTTGAGATTTCCCAAATCCTCCCTCTGCGCTAATTTAGAAATCCCGCAATAAACCTCTTAATCCCAAATCAGTATTTTCCAGAGGGTTGCACAACCACATGTGCCTTATGCAACTCTCAGCGCATCCAATTCAATTACAGAACAGTTGAGAGGACGAGCAGGAGGGATGATGGCTGCTGATGCAAAACCCATCACACAGGATGGTTGACTAAATATTTACGTGTTAGACAGTATTTCAGCATACCATTAGCTCAGCACAAAGTGATTTTCAGTGTTTTTAATAGAAATGTATATATCTTTCATATTGACTATGCTATTTGACTTCATACCCTCCGTTCCCTATTTCCTAATAACCTTTTATATATATATATTATATATATATATATATATATCTTCTTTTTTGTACACAACCTGTTTCTTTTTCTTTTTTTTCTTTTACCTTTTCAATAACTGTCCTCATGAGTCCAGAGGCACAACAACACACTCATGCACAAACTGAGGATACTGAGGCGTCTTCTCTTTGGCGAACATGTTACTTTTAATTTCTCACCAGTAGATGGCACACTTGGACCAGCCATTCTTCCTCCCGCCTGCCTGACCCTGTTCAGCATAGTAGTTTCTCTAGGATGCCAACTGTGGCTCTCATGAGTCTGAATTATTTAGTGTGCCTGGCTGTGATGGAACAGAGATAAAGGAGAGGGCAGAGGGTCACTCTGATGAGTCTATTTACCTGTTCCTACTCAACTGCTCAAGTTTCAAGTGGAAGCTTTTTTTCCAAAGAGAGATATAGACCACCTGACATTATGAAATCTGTTTTGACCAAATTGATGCCAAAATGGAAATTAATGGAAGGTAATCATAAAAACACGTAACACAATCAGAGGGTAGCTACTATAAACTTTTTTTTTCTTTTTTTTTACGATGAATGCGTGACGATTAATCCCACCTCCTGTCATATTTTGACATGCCACCTCTGTTTCAGCTCCTTACTTCATATCTATGTCACCTGAGAGGTCTGGCATGAGTTACTATAACAACTAACCACCAAATGAGCTTGTGAAACCTGACCCTTGTGTCTTACCTTTCACTATGCATGCTCACAATAATTTACTTGGCAGTACCCAGTGGCAGCCAGCTGGATGTTATAGACATCTTGCTATTTCAATGCCCTGACATGGCACCTAAGCTCCTCCAAAAAACTATACATCCATGCAGGGGCGTAGCTAGCCATTTTGGGTTTAAATTATTAGATTTGGGGGCCCCTATGATAGACAGATTTGGTTAGGGCCCTAGGCAAATGCCTAGGTTTGCCTAATGGGAGCTACTCCTCTGCATTCATGGCCTGAGTACACCTTCAACTATACTATGACATGGAGGGAGACAGAGGAATTACATGCCTTGTGATGTATTTCATCTACATTTACCCTATATAAGCAAAATGAAGAGTCATGGCCCTATGCATCTCTCCACCAGCTCTTTGATCCACCGCCTCCTAAGTGCATCTCCTCTAATTTGTTACATATGGCTGAAGACCACTTACTATACACCAACAGTCAAGTGAAGATCTGCGTCTTGCTGGCTTACCTTGGAATGCCAGAGCAAAGTGACGGGTCTTAAAGTGGGCTGAGCTGCGGAAAAAATGTAAATAATGCAGGGGAAAAGTTCAGTGCAGGGCTCTTGCAGTGAAAGTCAATTATCCAGTAAAACAAGCTATCTTTAAGGAAGATTTGTGTAGCACAATGTAGATAAGTGCTTGTTTGATTTCCAAAGGAAAACAGAATCCAGGATCTCTACAGATCACTGCCCAAGACATTACATCTATTTTAATCTGTTTCACATGTGCAAATACTTTAACAGAACAGGTCCACTTACTTATGATACGGAGCAGAAGTAGGGGATCACGAAAGTTTTAAATTGCAATGTGTTAAGCGTACACGATTCTGCATACAAACGGACACCACAAAGGAAACTAAAACCTGTTTCCGCCCGGTCTCGAACCGGGGACCTTTCGCGTGTTAGGCGAACGTGATAACCACTACACTACGGAAACTTATACATGTCCAACTTGTGCTCTTGGAACTGTATAATTGATATGAATCGTTGTTGTAAATATTACAGTAGCATTTTCAGATAAAATCTATAACGTTCTTTGATACCTTTTAAGAGATTTCCAAGGGTGCTCACCCGCCGGATGATGGGCAGACAACGTTTAGGGCACCTTCCTCGTTAGTATAGTGGACAGTATCTCCGCCTGTCACGCGGAAGACCGGGGTTCGATTCCCCGACGGGGAGAACTTTTTTTTTTCCTATTTAGTCACTAGAAAGATTCCTGCAGCGTGATATAACCATGTTTGTGAGTAATATCTTATATTTCACGGCAAGGAGCAGTCAATGTTAGAGTATTCTCCGTTTTTGTCTTTATGCATGGCTTAGATAGACTGTTAGCTTTACAGTTTTAGTAATTAACCTTTATAAAATGACTCATGTGTCGGACAAAATTTGTCCTGAAACTGCCACCATATTTTGACAGTACAGATACTCTCCACTGCTACTGGAAGGACCGTAATACCAAGCTGTTTACCATCAACCTGCTGGTTAACTTTCTGTAACTTGTTTAGCATTGAAAGTGTGGTGGAACTAGCAAGCTAGCCCGCTGTCTAACTTGCTAGCGGCAAACTTTAATGATACATAATTGTTAAAGCGTAGAAATCTATGTTGCATAAAACATTTTTTTGGCTTACTTTCTGTAACCAGTTTTGCATTAAAAACGGTGGACTTACCAACTAGTTAGCTAAATAGCCAGCCGCCTTTCCCACGTGCAGTGATGGACATTTCAGACAATTTGACATGGCATAATAGGAAAAGTACACGTGAAACTAATAACTTAAATGATGACTCATGCAATTTAGTTTCATAGTAGACTTTTCCATTGAGCTAGCATACACTTCCTCTAAATGGAAATGCGGCCGTCATTAATGTATATCAGAAAACTAGAACTTTTTCTCTGCGTGGTTTAAATTCCTTCTGTGAAATGGGTCTATTAAATCTCAGCATAAAGTGCTGTTATTACACAAGTTACCAGTTGAATCCTTAACTTCAACACCTATCATGACAATAAACTGAATATAAGATTTTATGAGAAAATTAAGGGGTGGCCTATTTTGACTGAAATACATATAGGGCAATATTCAAACATACAACTAATCAACTCATACTAAGGTACTTGTAAAAAAAAAAAAAAAAAAAAAAATAATAATAATAATAATAATAATAATAATAATAATAATAATAATACTATATGAATCCTGAAATTAAACATTTCTTGTGTTTCATTGTGTCTACAAAATCTGCTTTGTGCACACAGATCACTTTGGAAATACAGACTGTCCAACATAATGCCTCAAAATACACATTTAAGTGTGACTTTTTTTTTTTTTTATTCCTTTGAAAATCAGTTAAGCTGAACTGAAAAATCAGTTTGAAAATACTCTGAACCAAGTTCCTGATTTGCTTCCATTGACCGTGTGTAGACCTGAACGTGTGTGTGCCCTGCAATGGTTGGGATCAAAGCGAGGGGATTTATTCAGACCAGCTGTATCCATTGTTCTGTGAGGATTAGCAGTCACTCAGACAGATCTGTACACCTTCTTTAGACCTCTAATGCACCCTCCCACTTTGATACACACACATGCATGTTGTGTTTTAGGTTCAGCTCCACGGTGAGCAGTCAGCCCTTAACCTTACTTCCTGTCACACAGTAAAGTGACTAACTGTTCACAGATAGTCCAATCACTGGGCACAGGACAGTTGTGAGACAGCAGCACTGTACATTACCTTGTATGGACAACGTCTCCACAGCATACACAGCACTTCAGGGTGCACCTTTGTTTGAAATCTGTTGTCTCTGTTGGATTAACTCCAAACTTCTGTCTATTCCACTGCCCCTCCGTTGAATGAAAACAGGACTACGTTACTTAATATACCCTTAAAAACTTGCTTTTACTTAATTTTCTTGACATCAGTGTATTGAAAAAACTGTCAAAATTTTAGCTTGTCTGTTTATTTTCCCAACCTACGGTACTTAAGATGAAACCATGGCAACTTCTGTAAGACATAATGTAAAGCTTATAACACCATGAATGAGACAAGAGTTAGCTGAAGGATGGGCAGTCACTTTGAGTTGCTACAGCTGCTAACTGAAGGTCCGTCTCCAGAATTGCCGTCTGCACTCCTCTGTCAATGTGAAACTGTGAAGATAAGTGAGTAACAATTCCTGCTACTCATCCCGTGTTGGCTCCAGAGAGTAGATGTAGTAATGTGCATGTTTTGACTAGCCACACTTCTTTCTGAACAACAGTTATGGGATAAGCTGCACAAGACAGTTAAAAATTCATCATGTCTTTTTAATTTTACAGTCACAATCATCTTTTCTTTCCAGTGTCTTAAAACCATAAAAAATAAATATACATTATGTTACAAAACATTTCCAGTGTCTCGGATCAATAAAAAACATGGACATTTATCAACAGCATTGATTACAAGAGGACACAACACTGGGGTATGGTACAAAGGCATTCAGTGAGTGGTAAACAAGGATCCAAAAGGCATTAGAGTTGGGATCATTTTCACTTTGAACTCAAAGAAAATAGCAATGAAAATATTGTTATATTTATACTGAAGGTTTAGTCTATGTTAATTCTAGATTTTTCTAAACAAAAAAATGCAAAGAGCATGAAATCCATGGAGTGCTTAGGATAACTTCCATCCCTGTGCTGTAATTTATGCCACCAAAGACCAACAAAAGTTAACTTTTTACCAACAATATTGAATAATAGTGAGTTAAAAGTGAAACTGATTCCAATCCTAACACCTCTCCCTAACATACAGCGATAGGCGAACTCTGGCTGAGAAGAAACAAATGTATTTTTTCATGAAATTTAAGATAATTTTTTCTGCAAAAATAAATAACTTGTTCTGTGATTTTTATAACGTTATAAATTATAGAAGCTTAGAATTGATATAAGCTGTTAAAGCAGGCAATACTGATTCACTGCATTGATTTAGACCAATTTGAAATAAGTTGGGGATGCGTAAAAATTGACAGAAATAGAACCAGGGAAGTGACAGTTTGCTCTCCCTTTCCTGAACGCACAGAGCAGGTTAAGACATTTTCATTGGGTAAACGTTCGCTTGTTTGCGTCCACTCCAGTTAGGAAGAGGTGTCATGTCCTTTCCTGTAGTGTTGCACTGGACAGACAGACAGAATGGACACTGGAAAAGAAGGCTTCAGGTTCATAGTGCTGCAACTGAAAAACTGAGTTTTCCACATATTTAAGGTTCATTTAGGCCCACTGTGCTGTGTGCATGGGACTCTCACACACAGTCATAACAGTCTTGCATCCATTATGTGTGTGTGTGCTACATCCCCTTACCTCCCACTGCAGGCTGTGTGTGTGTGTGTGTGTGTGTGTGTGTGTTTGTGTAAGGCCTTGGTTCAGGATTGTTCTCAGTCGATTAAACCAGCATATCTAGTGATTTTCACAATTGGAAAGCTCTCCCAGATGATTTTTAGTTTAAAAACTTGCCCTGCTATAGCTGAAATACAAAATAGATCTTCTGCACCTTTAATGATATCTACATGTTAATTACACTCTAAATGCACTGCATCGAGAGGCTGGGGAAAGCCTTTCTATAGGTAGAAAACAAAACAAAAAAAGAGCACTTGGTGTGTGTCCGGTATGAGAGTCTGACGTGTCCAACAGTCAGTGAGAACAGGTTTATTTCTTTAAGGGACTTTTAGGTAGTCCTTGAAATCCATTTGGACTGCAAATGTACCAGCATGTATTTGAGTCTGGGTTCATCTGTCTTTTCCAGCTTCCCAAACATTAGTCCTTGATATAACCAGCATGGAGGACAACATTGTGGGGCTTCTTCATGCTTTGACTCCCTATTTCCTCCAGCCGTTTTGGCACACGTGGCTCCATTTAATCCTCTCTTGGTACGGCCTGGCATTCCCTTTATTATTTCCCCACGTCTTTTCATTATCTCTGCTTATTTTCTTGTTTCAGGCAGTCTTAAAGTCTGCTATTAATACTGCTCTCCAAAGAGAGGGAACATGACAGGAGGGACGGACGGACAGATCAGGAGCGGAGAAGGCTTTTTCTCCCCTTTCACCCTAATCAGCAACACCAGCCCGTCTTCTTCTTTTTTAAATTCCCATTCTCTTGGCTCTCCTCCGTTTCTCCATTCCTCCCCAGCAGGATCTTGACTCCTAGTCTCACAGGGGCAGGCTGGTCTGAGTTTTCCTAACAGGTCAGATCGAAGTCTCGTTACTGCCACTGTTAATGGAGGGTGGAGGGGGAGGTGCAGGGAGGGAGAAAGGGAGAACATGCAGGTAAAAATGAGTGCAGGGAGGCAGGAAGTCTTCATGCAGCATTCAAGCAGGGTGGTCATATTAATCATGCTGTAGTTAAAGGAACAGTTTGACATTTGGGAAATATTTGCTTTCTTGAAAAGAGTTAGATGAGAAGATTTATAACTGTCTCATGTTTGTAAGTTAAATATAAAGCGAGCAATGACAGCCAGCTAACATTGCATGCTTAGCATACGGGGTGTAGGAAGACAAAACTGATATGATTTTTCTTTGACTCTTATGATTTTGTAATGCAGAAATTGAAATCGTCTAAAGACTTGCAAATATGTGTAGCGTCACAGTAGTCTGCACACAGAAAAACTAATTTGAAGTAAAAACTGAAATCAAAATTAACAACTAATTGAAAAAAGAAATCCTTGGGAAAAGTTACACCATGGCACATGGCCATGATGCTTAATAAAACATTTTGAATAAAATGCATGCCGACTGTGTCTCCTACTTACTCTGAGTCAGACTCATTGCCGCCGTTGACCGTCCCTGACTTCAAGTGCATTGCCACTCCTCCATTGGTCTCTCTGTAGATGCCCGGCGGCGGGCCACCAGCAGGGATCTGAGGCCGCGGGGCGATGGGGGGCTTGATGAGGGAGCTGTTGTCGTGGTTATGAGGACGACCTCCTTCATTTGAGGCCAGCGAAGGCGGCCGAGATGAAGGGGTCATGATGTTGACGGAGGAGAGGGGAGGGGCGGAGGTGTTGTTGTTGTTGGGGGGAGGGGAGGTGATGGTGGGGGAGTTGTAGTCGCTCAGCTTCTCTCTCAGGCGGTTCTTCATGTTCTTGTCGGTCAGAGGAGGAGGGTAGCTGATCTTGTTCTTTAAGATGCCTGAGACGGACAAACAGGTTATTCCCATTTATCCCAGTTGATCAAATCACTTCATTTCACTGACAAGAAAAAGAACTCTCTTCTCTCACCTTTCCTCTGCTCTGGTTGGTGGTTGCTGTTGCTGTGAGGTTGGCTGGCTGGTGCTGCGTCTCTGGCATTACCAGCTGTTGGTTTGTCTCTGTCCGGGACAGTGTCCTTCTCTCTTTCGCCGATGTGGTTGAGCTTATTCTCCGGATGCATCTCCACATTCACTTTGGTCTCCACCCTCAGCCTCTCTGCCCCGCCGGGGTCCTCGCTGTCACTGGCTGTGGTGGCCTCTGCTGGCCAGTACGGCTTTACGTGATTGGATACTGACTCCACTAGAGACAAAGGGGAGACATTCCAGTCAGCTTAAAATGTCAACATCTGCCATTGGGTTCACACATGGACTGAATATAAACATGGATAGCATATCTTTACATCCAGCCACTGTAGAACAATTAAGTCAAAGGGCTGATGTTTTGGCAATACTTGTGGGAAGCCATCATGTCCTACATATTTTACTCGGGCCTTAACATCTAATTCTGACAGTGCTGTTCATAATGCCCAGTGGTGCATAAGTAGGAAAAGTAGATACTGAACTGCAAAAATGCTCTGTGAAAAGTAAGATTTCTGTGCTAATAATGCGGAAAAATTTTCCCTACCTGTGTAAATTATACTACTATAACCGCAACTGCAAAAGTTAGGATGCTGTATAAAATGTAAATAAAACTGAATGCCTGAAATCCAGAACTCCTGGTGTATGTTTACAACATAGTTTATCACTTTGAACATAAAATAAACTGTCTATGTACAGTTTAAATATTATTTAATTAAATATATATGTTTAAGGAGGAGGATTAGCTGATAACTATAGCTGTTTAAGAAATGTGCTGATGTACAACAGCATCAGATTAACCTTTAGGAGTGCTGTGCACAGGCTGCCTCTCATTGTTCCACTTTGGCTTGACATCAATGTCATCGTCTTCGCTGTCGGAGGAGTGGGAGGAGGCGTAGGAGGAGCTGTGTTCGTCGACTGACAGCTCACTGTCTGAGTCGGAGTCTGCCGGGGACAAGAAAGGTAGAAAGAAGGACAAAGATATAACAATAAAATGCACAGAGGTAATCATGTTTACATTCATGAAAATGATTGAGATGTATTACGTAGTTCTGTAACGAACTCACCATCTCCCTTTGTGCCGTTCCGGTGGAACAGTGGTCCATCCAGATCTGTGTGTCCTTTAGCTGTCCCTGAGGAGACGCTGGGCTTCTGACCAGACTCCTCCCTGAGTAGATAAAGGCAGATTCAGGAAGGAGGAAGGGAGGGAAGGACGAGGAAGTGAGAGAGAATGGGAGTGGAAAAGAAGAGGTGGAGATTAAGAGGAGGCAGAGAGGGGAAGTGCAGCCTCTCTGGGAGTTAATTCAAGCCCAAACTCGTGGTTTGAGACTACTAATGTGAAACAGCAGACATCTCTCATTACAAAACACTTGCCTCAATTGATGACTTCAAGAAAGACTTAATTATTAAACTGCTGTTTTGGCATGCTTGCATCAGGCTAAAAGTCAATAAACTATCTGCGGGATCATCAACAGCTAACATTAACCACAGATAGATCATTGGAGGGGAATTCAGTCCAACTATAGCTGTTTATTCCAGGGTAGGTTGAGGTTTTAACTGGAGGGCAAAAACACGACTGGAGACTCTGACCTGTCTGATGGCTGATCTGATAGAAACTTCTGGAAGCAGCTGAAGACGTGCCAACTGCCCCGGGGAAGAAGTGTATGTGTCTGTATTACATTCCCGCTTAAACAGGTATGGTCCCATCTCTCTTATTTCCCTTCACCTTCCCCACCGCCTTCCCTCTCTTTCCATTTTTCTCTCTTTGCCTCTCTCACAGGCAGCACGCCAACCCCACTTCCACCTCCTGGCGTTTTTGCGCTCATTGACCCCGGCGTCAGCTCACGTTACCCAGATGACAGCTTTACGAGCCGAGACTACAGTCAGACCTAACCTTCATTCTGTTAAACTCTTTTAAGACACCAGGTATATGTAACACCACTCCACTGCGATGAAAACATGTCTGTGTTACACCCAAACACAGCTGTACAAGGCGCACAGGTGAGATGATATATCCTGGAAGAGATATATCTCCAAATGTCAACTTCTTGAACATTAGTCAGGAATACACTTGTCCTAGGCACAAGTGCTTTGCTTTTTTTTTTTTAATTAATGTCAAGAATCAGACCAGTTTACCTGTATGAGTAAAAATTATCAAAACTTTTTATGTAGCACATCCAAAACTACTGCATATCATGTACACTTTTACTACATTGTTTACATTTTCTAACATCTGATATATTGCTAACAGTCAGTGTTATTATGGCAAGAAGGTATTGCTAACAGTGAAGAGCTAGCATGGTGCAGTGGACACAATGCTAACTATA
The DNA here is from genome assembly GCA_028566105.1 of Hypoplectrus providencianus. Lineage (NCBI taxonomy): Eukaryota > Metazoa > Chordata > Actinopteri > Perciformes > Serranidae > Hypoplectrus > Hypoplectrus providencianus. The sequence continues at coordinate 11,186,824 of JAOWBC010000904.1, read as the reverse complement.
CCAGGCACACATAAACAGTTATGGTGTCTTTTCGTAAGTTCATCTAAAGTATAGATTCTATACTCTTGAACTGTATGTAAAAAAAGTTTAAAAATAAAAACATTGAGAAATTCAAATACTCATTTTATTTGTTGCATTTGGCTAAAACTACGTTAGCTCGAACTGCTTACTTAAGCTAGGTGTTGTGAGCTAAAAAGGAAATGCAGTAAAACCTGATTTAAATGTATATAAGGTGCTTCTCTTTACTCTAAAAATAAATCCCCCAATTTAACCATTTTACATACATTTCTTTACTTCTCATGTCATGTCAGTTCCACAAAACAAATGAACTGAGTTAGCAGCTCAGTCTGTCACTACACACAACACAGAACAACACAACACAACAACAGTATGTATGGACAGTGTGGATGGATTTAAGATAAGTATCTCTTTCCCTGGACCATATCAATAAAAGTTGATATGTCTTTGTATGTATGTGTTGGGTTTTTGCAACAAAGCCGTGCGCCATGCACTGCTAGCATGAAAGATTATGCTGAGATTTGCAACAGTTACTGTACATAGCAAGTGCCTTTCTTTGGCAGCATGCATGTGCAAAAGAAAAGAAAGAAATCCTTTAAAATGTTGAGAAACTGAACACCTGTACTTATCCTTGGTTTGGATAAGGCAGAGAAAAAGCAGTTTGTGTGTGTGTAACAGAAAAGCGTGCACACCTGCCTATATTTTTCTCTCTAGATATAAATATATACATAACCATTTTTGAAGTTGGGGCTTGGGGTGTGTTAGTATGAGTGAGACATTTGATGCATCAGCAAACATGCAGGGAGGAGAACCGATGAAAACATAAAGAAAGTGAAGTGGCCAAACAGACAGACACTCATGCAGCAGGGTAGTAGAAGCAGCCATGCAGTCAGTGAGCGTGTTGTACCTGAGTGTGTAAGCCAGGTAGCTGCTGCGGCTCTTGGCTGACCTGAGGGTGCTGTCCAGGGAGACAGTGGACTCGCCGATGCCTGAGCGGTAAAGAGCGCCATCTTCTGTGTATGTGTTGTTGCAGTTGAGAGAGCGCTGAGGACGGACGAATAAGGAAAGAATAAAAATTATTCAGTTTTTTCATCAATTTCCAAATATAATATCATATATGAGGCGTGTGTTCACTCACTGTGAGCAAAGAGGCCCTTGTGGTGCTGGATTCATCTGGTATGTTCTTCTTTCCTGTGAGGACGTTCTTGAGGTTTTTCCTCACCTCTTTGTTGAAGATGACATGGAAGAAGAAGATGAAGACTCCCTGTGAGGAGAGCAAAAGAGATGTGTTACAAACAGTAGGGAAAGAAAAGATGGGAAATTATCTGTGAGGTTGTAATCTGTGGTTGCTGTGTTACCTGCAGACAGCTGAAGCCAGCAAACAGGTAGTGGAAGGTCATCACGTCGCTGTTGACCGCCAACAGGCCGAGCATCCAGGTAGCACTGATGAGCAGCAGCAGGAGGAAGGCCATTCGAAGCGCAGGACTGAGGACGGAATATGTGGATAAACGGATTAGCTTTTACCAGTGCAGAAAAGTTTATTGCGTATACATGTTATTTCATATATTGATGTTCAAGTGTGACTTACATAGCTCCTGACTTCTCCACAGCTTTCTGCCTGCGTCCACATGAAGCCTTTGCAGCCAGAATAAAGATCACTATGTTCACCTTTGAAGAGATGGAAGAAGAGGGTTATTGATTATGGTGATTACTTTTCTTGAATATTTGACATTTAACAAGGACTTTATTTTGATTAAGTATAAACAACTAGAACCAGTTTTCCTGGGAATAATTTAATTCATACACGTACCAGGACAACTACAAATATGGGTCCTGCAAAGCTCCAGATGAGTGTGTCATGGACCGAAAGCCAGCAGAAATCTGGGTTCCCATAACCCTGAGGGTCCAGACCTACTGCCAAACCTATAAACACACACAGAAGATACGCAGAATAAATATGAGCAATGAGTGTTACAATAGGGACAGGGACATGCAAAAACCCTGTGTCTCTGTCTTTATTTTGTAGTTGTTTTTATTGACTTTGTAACATATTTTGACCTCTCTGTGGGTATTTATTCGTCTGTAGTTGTTTTGCCGCTTTTTTGTGTCTCTTTGTAGTTGATGTGTGTCTCTTTGTAATCACTTGCAGTCTCTTTATGTCTCTTTGTAGTTGTTTGATGTTTCTTTGTGGTTATTTTGAGTTTCTTCCTGGTTGGTACTTGTTTCTTTGAGTGACATCTTGCAGCTGAAGCCAGGAGGGGCTGACACTTTGGGCCCATGCCCAGTAGGCCAGTTCATTAATCCATCCATGTAACGAGGTCAAGAAATCTTTAAAACCCTCTCTCATCCTCCTCCCTGGTTCTTCCCATTTGACACCTGTTCTCCCTTGCAGTTTTTAAGGAGTGCCACAGTGCAGCACTGACATTTCAGTCACTCATCACTGTCGTTTGTCATTGTCATTCCTTATGCCTGTCATATCTGGATCTCTTCAGGTTTTACTTTGTAACTCTATAAGTTTCAATCTAAATTCCAATTAAGTCAGCTTTGTTGGCATCCAGTACTATCAAAACATGTCAGCACATGGCAGAGCAAATATTCTATTGCTGTAATATTATCGTACATCAGAGGGTTATTAAGTGTAATATACAGTTAATGCCAGGCAAGAAAAATGCTACTGCTAATTGGAGCTAGCAGATTAATATAATTTTATGCTTTCAAGAGATAATAAAAAGGGTTATAAAAACAAATAAATCAACAAATTATTTATGAGTTTGCTACATGTCAACCTCACTTTCCAGCAATACATGCTTCACTGCAACTTGATGTATTTATACATAATATATGCCAGTTCTTGTCTTTATTTGACATATTGTGGGCATCTCTCATTAGGAGTTTCTCCCCCCTCTCTTTTCTCCTCTGTCTCTTGTTCAACAATTTTCCCACGGCCTTTTCAGAAGATGCAAGTCACAGCACGAATGCATCCTGACAAGCTGCCATCTTTCTGGCTTGTTTCTTCTCTTGAGTGTGTG
>JAOWBC010000904.1:11168569-11183677 GCA_028566105.1 Hypoplectrus providencianus | reverse complement strand
TTCCATGTCTGTTGCTGTTGGAGGAATGCAGTGTGTCAGGGAATGTCCCAGAGGTTGAGATCCTGTACTTTAACATTTCTGTGCATTGCTTGGGAGATCAGAGGGAGAAGAGAGAGACTCTTTTGACAGGGCTATAAATCATCCTGCAGAAGGCCCGGGGCACACACTGACAGCATTCCACAGCTGAAACACACACACACACCTACACACTAGATAGATGACATGCACCGATGAATCTAGAGAAATAACAACAAACTATTTCTCTTATTTTTTAAATCTCCCTACAGTCTTGGCTTCTACTTCTAACAGTTGCAGATAACACCCTGTGTCTTTAGTCAGCACTGGAGACCTCTTCATCCCAGTCAAAACACTGACTCACAACTTTATGAACATGCTCGTAATCTTTGATCCTCGTTGTTGGTCTTTGCTATCCTAGTTGGAATTTTCTTTTGTTAATCTGACTTCTGGTTAATCTAACTGTGAAAGGAATGGTGAATTGTTTGGCTACTTTAAATCTAGGGTGAATAAGCCGGTTTAATTCTATGTATTGTTTCCTTTCATTTTTTGATGCAATGACTTTTCAGAAGAAAATAAGCATTGTGAGGCTAATTCCAACTAAACATTTGTGATATAGGGCTATGCAACCTGAACTGACTTGACTTTAATCTCTGATTACCTTTCGGTAAGACTGTCAGAGCCAAAATGTACACCTGGTTGACGTCTGGTGGTTTGCAGTTACTGCCCACCACAGTGTTATGGGACTGACAGTCGGGTAATTCCGTAGACATCTGGTTCAGCCAGACTAGTCAGAGCTGACACATTCATTTTATAGAAACAATATATACCATTTGCAAGAACACAGTCTTCTTCTTAGAAAACCAAATGTAAAATCTATATGCAATATAACTCACCACTGTTTAACTTCTGGTTGTTGTTAGCAAACTTCTGCTAGATATTGTTTTTGTATTTGCTATTGTACGCCTACCAAGAGTCTCAGCTTTCCAAACCTCTTGTCTAATAAAAGAAGCAGGATTACTGTCAATTAGCAGATTAATGATGTTTTCTGTACCACAGACGATTTATCAAGTGAAAACTCAGAAGCTGTTGAGGGGATTCCTTGCCAGTGCCTACGGCCCTGAGGCCTGCTGCTGGAGACAGGTACCAGTCACAGCATGTCTCAGCTACTGGCACACCAAGAGTGTGTGTGTGTGTGTGTGTGTGTGTGTGTGTGTGTGTGTGTGTGTGTGTGTGTGTGTGTGTGTGTCCGAATGTCTGTGTCAGCAGACTTCAAAGAATTCCATGCCATTGTGACCTTCAAGACCTCAAACTAGATTATGAACTTAACATAGTTAGCTCATTAGATGTCTGACTACAGACTGGATACTATCCCTAGGTATATATATTTATATATATTACACCTTTTTAATTCAAGAATTTTGCAATTACTAAGTTACGTCCAGTTGGGAGTGTCAATTCAAGAAAATCAACTTTAAGGCTATATTTGGAAATGGCTCTGGTAAAAAGCACATTCCTTACTATTACAGTCATTAGCCAGGCATCAAAACACATAATCAGTCACATAAAGAGAGTCTCAGGTAGGTCTAGGCCTATTAAGCCTGCTAAAGCCGCTGTCAACACTAGGTTAGATGGCTGCCCGGAGGCCAAACATTATCACTGGATGCCAGGCAGTTTTTAATAAAGTAAACATCAGAGACAGATGTCGTTATCCCACTTAAGTCTCACCATGCCATAAACACAGGAAATTAGTATGTCCCTGTATCATATGCATCTTTGTGTTTTTCCACCTGAATGCACGTTACCCTTTATCTTGATTTATGTGCAGTATGCAGTCTTGATATAATTTCTCTGCAGAGGTACTTCTTGGCTAGGGTGACTTCTTGTCCACATATCACAAGCAGAACATCACCAAACTATACTTTAAACCACAAAATAATGTTTAAACATTCAGTTAGCTGTAAAACTACACACTTTGCATGTGAATCATTAGCAAACCAGCAAGCAGAGTGGTCTTAATGTCAAACTATATGTCAACTGTGAAAATGTTAGCTAAAAGTTTTTGATCAAAGTAATGTGAGCGAAGAGTAATAGATAAACAAATGAAATAGTTAGCTACAAGTAAAATACAATCAAAATTAGGTTAGTTGAAAGTAAGTTAGCTAACAGTTATTGAAAGTTGCAAAAACCTAAACAGATAATCAGTGAAGTTTGGTAAATGTGGTAGATAAATAGGTAACACTGTAAGATTTAATTAATGGGTATATGGTTGAAATAGGTAGCTAAATGTTGGTATAATTGTTGCTCAAAGTAGCGAAAGGTGTGCTATATGTTTTCACAGCTTAAAGTAACTGTTCCATAGTGATAGAAAAAGGCCTAAATGTCAAGCTTATGCCATGTTAAATGATCTGAGTATAAATCTGAACATAGAAAGACCACCACCTATCCAATCAAAGTGCGTCCATTGCACATACACTCTATTTTCTGTTGTTTCAGAGACACACTCACCGGGTTGTCAGTCTGATTGATTCCGAGCAGGAAGACGAGCATAGAGAAGAAGAGCGCTGCTACCAAGTTCTTGTGGATGCCATGGAGGTTGGAGCGGAGCCGGCGCAAGAGGCACAACAAGATGAAGGTGAGGAGGAGGAGGAACAGGGCAACGGACACTGTGGTGTAGGTGACGATCTTCAGGGGGAGAACATCACCGTGCTGTGGAGCAAGCAGTTCAAAAACATCAAGTCATGAGTCAAGAACAAGGCAATGAGAGAAAATAGTTAGCTTTTTTTATGTTTTACATCTCTTAAGCTATACCTCTCTCTTTGAGATGTCCATGAGCACGGCGAAGCTGGTCATGTGGTTACACTGACAGCTGATGTGGCTGTTGTTCCTGTTGAGAACCTCACAGCCTTTAGCGGACCAGCCGCCCGTACCTCCGATCCTGAACACATCACAAACACAACAAATTAAAGTGAGAAATTTACAGCAGAACACGAACAACAAAAACAAAGTATTTCTGAAGTATTGCCAATGCTTTATCTTAAAAGTTCATCTCTAAATACAATTGGGTATATGTTGTGTGTGTGTTGTGTGTAAAGTAAAACCCACGCTAGTGAGTGGTTCCAGAAGACACAGACAGGTTTGGTTCTCTCCTCCGTCTCAAGCATGGTGTACTCCAAGGTGATGGGGGGTTCCAGGACTGGAGGAAGAGGAGGACCCTCACTGTGCAGTGAGGCACTCACTATGGCTGTGTTGATGACTGGACGGTTGGGGAGCCTGAAAAGATAAGAAACACAATTTAATAAAACTTCTAAAATTTAATTTTAAGTTTTTCTTGACTGACCTACATTACATTTCATTTGATATTTATAGATGTGATCTCTTAAAGAAAACAATAAAAAAATGGATATTGATGAATTTGTGTGATCAAGTAGTAGTTACCATCTTCATTGTTAACCACCATAGTCAATGAGAGAGGTTAATGCACAAGTTAAATGGTTAAAGTTGTACTTTTTTCCACTTCCACTGATGTTTATTCTAATGAAGCAGTAGCAAGGTTAGCCAACTCAATGCTAACTTGCTGACCAAGTACTGCACCACTTAAGAAAATGCTGCTGTGTTGCAGAAAAAACAGTTGCATTACTGGTATTGACTATAATTATGTGCCCTTGCATAATTTATCTCATGTTTCCCATATTTTCCTGGTAATTAGTGAAACTACAGGGGGTAAAGGTCATGGATGATGCTGTTGACAGATATTCAAATTAAAAACACATCTCTTTCCGTAAATAAAATGAGAGGACAAAGACTTTTTGGATGATTGAAGTACGCAACTCTACAAAATACATAGCAGTCTAGTTTTACACATTATAACTTTAACTTATAATGAAAACATATTCTTAGTAACTGTCTTTTAAGTCTGTGTTCATTTTTCTGAATAACTAAACAGAATCTTAAAGGAACTGATAAGGTGGTTCCTTCAAACACAGCTGCAGTAAATATTATGACATGTATTACCAGAAAAGATTATAAATATTCATGGTTTCTTTAAATGTTTAAACAATATGATAAACTACATATACATTGGCAAGTACAGTAGAGTTTTTAAGATCATATGGTGTGTGGGCTTGCTTTCAACCATCCTATGAGGCCTTGTTTAAAATAGTTTGACTGGATTACACTTCATAATTTAATCCTTCCAGAAACCGTGAGAAAGTTGGTCGACACTTTGCTGCAGTCAGTGTCTCACAAACCGCATTAGTGAACAAATAAGGTTCTCTCACACAAGGAGGTGGGAAGATAACTGAGTCAGTACCTCAGACTCCTGCGATCAGGGTCATATCTTTCAGGGAGGAGCTTCCCCAGTGATTTGTACACTATCACCACTGCAACAGGCAGAGGGGCAGCTGGCTCAAGATGGCGCCGTCTCCTATCAGACACGGTGTGCTCCTCCTCCTGTGGGGGTTCGGTCTGCGTTGGAGGGGCAGGGGTGGGCTCCACTGGAAGAGGTGGAAGAGCTTAATTCACAGACTGATGTGTATTTTTACAAATTTTAAACTCTTGAACCATGAAAGGAGCAAATGATGTGATTATGCCAGGGCTGCTACCTCTTTGGCCCTGAGTGCGGTGGTTGAACTGGGGGAAGTGGACGGATGACCCAAGTTCCCTAGGGTAATCCTCATGGATGTCCTGGAAGCGGGGCAATGTCGTTCTCTCTGGGTCTGACACATCCAGGTAGTCCACGGTGAGAACTAAGGAAGGGGCAGGAAGAAAATGAGCAGAGGATGAGGGTGATATCTTAGATATGATCATGGGTCCTGGTCAAACACAGTGTGATCTTTGCTCTTCCACTTACTCATGTTTTCAGTAACGACTGTGAAGGGCTTCAGGTAGGTTTTCCTGACGTTCTGTGCCAGCGTGTTGGCATACTCCTCGAAGTTGCGGAGCAGATGGGCGGTGCCACCGTCAGTCTTCTGGATCTGCTCCCAGTGCTCCTTGGTGTCAGGATCCAGTATGGCACTACCGGCTCGCACCAAGTTCTGAAAGTTGGGCAAACACCATCAATGATGCAAACCAAGCCATATATTCTTAGATTATTGAAAATAAATGCATCATATTAGTATGAAAGCATAATGTAGCAATAGTGGTAGTGTTGATTGAAGTATTGGTCCAATTTTATTTTCTACCTCATTAAACTCTGCGTCCTTCATGGCAGTAAGGTCGAACCCTGCCTGCTGGCTCTCGTACTGCAGCACGTGATTAAGCAGCTGGACGGCCGTCTTCACGTCGTTTCCATAGTAACTCTGGGTATTGTTGGTGGCGCTGGAAAGCAAACGCACAATGGTCTTGGAGCGCTCACTGTCCATCCTTGAACTGTTGCGCCGCAGGTCCTCGTTCTGAAAGAATGCAGAGTTCAGGGATGGAAAAGAGAAAGAGCAGGTCAAGGCAAAGGCAAGCTGAGTGGGTGCGATGAAACATAATAGAAATTGGTCAATCCCAGGATTAGTGGGGCTTTGAGAAGTTTTCGCCTTGGGTATTAGGTTCAGGTTCAAACACAATAGGTGTAAAGCTTTCTTTAACCCTCCCAAAGTCTTCATCCTATGAAATTACACTTTGTTGAAGACATATTAGCTCCTTTTCAGTGCATTTTTTAAAAATGACTTATGTTATCTTTGTGAATAAGACCAAGGCCAAACTTCATATTTGAAAAATTATGAATTATGAAGAGGTTTTGTCTTGAAATAATTACGTTTTAATTTTATTCAAGGGGTTTCATAGATTGAATTGGCTGAATTCACAGTGTATATATATTTGTTTTCTTTATAGTTATTATAGTGCCCACCAGTTTCTTAAGATGGGAGAAGGTGACAGTGGTGCAGTTGAAGAGCTCAGGTGACAACCAGCCCTTTTCATCACTGCAGTGGCGGATGGCAGTACCTGCAAAAATACAAAAAGATTTTAATTATATTTCTGCCAAGAACTTCATAGACAAACTGAGACAGCCAAATTAAACATTAAGTCATTAAAACAAACTTAATATGTTCATAATACAATATGAAGGCAGGATAAAACAACTCTTGAAAAACTGTTATTAGCTTTTTTACCTGGCAAAAACATCTTTGGAGTTTAAAATAATTCAATCTTTGTGTTTACTAACAGGTAATCATGTACTCAAAAGAACCAATAATTAAGTAAACCAAAAAAATGGTTAGGTTCCAAAGTTAAATACCTTAAAAATGTAAAACACTTCCTGATTTGGTGGTTTAAATATTGAAACTAAACTGACTGGTTCCAGTCTGATTCAGTTTGAGAAAAGACTTCATCCAAATGCAAAGTCTCTTCAAATTCTATTGTTGCAAAGTAAGAAATGGCTGAAGGAGGTTCCAGTTGGAGCCAAGAGACGGCGACAAGCAGCGTTAGCAAATACATTCCCCAACCAGACAACAAAGGAGTCCCCATGGTGATGGCAGTAACTAAGGGGGTAACCAGGAAAGTGACAGTGTTTTACTGAGGAACAGGTCAGTGGACTTGAGTCTAGAGTTTACCTCGACTGTCTCCCTCTGTCTTACACACACACACACACACACACACACACACACACGCTGCTGGAGGATGAGGAGGATTACTCTCAGAGTTCCAAGAGTTTTTACAGACATACCTGGGCATGATTGGGTGATGAGAAAGCTCTGTTGGACTAACCGACCAATGAGAGAGCCTTATCACTGTAATGTTAAGCTTCAGCGTGTGAGAGAGTTTTGTTATTTGCCTTCAAATGCTTTAATTCACAACACACAGCCACCCACGCAGCTTTATCCAGCTACTAATACTCAATAACTGTCAACATTTTGGCACTGGGGCCAATGTTTTTTCTTTTTTAAGTGACTGATGAAAAAACGAAACAATACAGTCTTAGTCTTAGGAAAAAAAGGTTGAAATCATAAGCAATAAAACAAGTGACATAGGTTTTGCCTCTACATATTTTCTGGTCTGATATGGGCAATACCGCTGGGTAGCTAATGTTAGCTTCTTTTTGCTAGCTAACAACAGCCCACCAGTACATGCTAGTTCATGTTTGTTAACTTTAGGGAGAAATTATTTTGCAACTTATATCAGTGATCCTGTTAGCTTACTTTATGGATATTTTCTACTTTTGTTAGTGTACATTATGTTAGCATAAAACAACATATGACGCTTGCCTTTAGAGTAAACTTGTGAGCTCGTAGTTCTGATATTAAGGTCTTGTACATGACACAGTTAAAATTGAAGTGGTTAAGTCGTGCTAAAACTGTTGCTAACTAGGCAACAGCAAAATGGCCGCTAATGTTAATGTTACTGTTGGTGTCCAGAAGGCACAGAGGCTAATAGTTCTAGTGCATTCTAGTGAAAAGGTAAAATAAGAAATGCAACATAATGCCAAAGGAAATAAATAAGGCTGTTGGGAATACCAACATTTTCCTCACACATATAAAGAAACAATATAGACAAACAACTGACCTTGATATAAACTCTGCCATTAGTGGCCTCTTTTGACCTCCATTCATTTGAAGTGGACCACACACTGTTTTGAATTCATCAGGGGCTGAATAATTACACCACATGCCGCTTTTGTCATCAGAGGGATTTAAAACCACTCACCAATTGATCCTTTGGGGCAGTTTGCTGCAGCGGGGCGTCCAAAACTGGTCTTTGGCCACCAGATGCCTGCATCAAACGCCTTGGGACAGCTGTCATACACCACTGTGGAGGAAAGAACAAACAAATATAGGTTTAAGTGTGGTGTAAAACTAGGGCTGGCAAGTATTCTGAGCCAGTAGGTAAACACACACCATAATCTACACATAGAAAAAAATGTCTAAAATAGCACAGTAAACAGTATTACTTATATTGGCCATTAAAGAAGTACGCCATAAACTGAAACTGGCCCAACTAGACTTTTACCACAAAAATGCCCAAGTTGTTACACCTTAACATGCCACTGTGATGCATTTTGAGCCGTTACACAAGCTGTGACATAATTTATTTCAGCATATCTGGGTTAATAAATATTCAGGATTGAAAGTGCTGCTATGACACATAACATTATAACAGCTGAGTAAAACTTTTCCTTTTTATAAAATAAGTTGTTTGTTTGCAAGTTCTACCCTTAATGACTTTATTACCAAAACACAAGACACTGTACCATTACAAAAGGCTGTGGTAAGTGCTGTGTTTGCTGCAGAGTAGTCAGATAATCAGAGGCCATAAATGCATCGTCACATCTATGTGACCCGCTTGTTTCATTCTTCTCTACAATTTCTCCATCACCAGTTGCCCGCATCATAATTTATTTGAACCGTTATCTCTGAATAAATGCTTTACATCCACTTTTTAAAAAATTAGCAAAAGGAGACATGGAGATTATTTAAGAAAAAAAAAACAGAGCCATAGTGTTAAAAAAGAACTCCATCCATTAACAGTCCAAACACGTTCTGAGAGTTTGAAGAGCTTCATATTGGGTCAAACAGTAAGCACACTGACATTCATTTTGTGGGCATGGACTTTTGTGGTTCTGTCCCCTATTCATCTCTACTGTATTGTGCGTGTGCAGTCCCACTGCCAAGTCAGCTCACTAGCCAGCCTCGCCTCTTCTGCTTGACTGGGTGTTGACAAAGACATGCAGTTAGCTCAACTACAGCACCAGCAGATGTGAGCGACAATGTTTGTCTCCTTGTGACACTTAATCGATTCATCCGGGCCCACTCTGTGAAGCTGAACATTTAAAGGAATAATACACCCAACTTCTGAAAAAGCTTTTTCATGTGCTGTCATTGTCAGGAACATCTTGAACCATTTGGAAAAGCATGATTTCTTTGACAGTATTTTGAAATAACAGTGGACATTATTTCTTTTCATGTCAGTATTTTTAACTTTATGTCTATGATCTACCAGTTATTCAGATATGAATTTAGTTGTGTGAGTTAAGTAATTAAGTCTACTTAATGAATAATTAGCTCTTTTGCAGGGAGAATGAATTGCTTATATCACAACTGTAGAAAAAAATAAAAGAATCATTGCTTTTTCTTCAACCTTCATATCAGTTGTTTGGGATTTAGTAAAGCTATTTGTTGGTTTCATGTCAGAATGTCAGAAGAGAGAAATCAGGAAAAATCATATTATAAATACATATAATCACAAAATACTTGGCCTCACATACCTTCGCATCCAGTGGGAGTGACCTCAGCAAAAGGGTTATCACATCGATTACACTGACGGCCGATGACTCCTCCTTTACATGGGCACTGCCCCGTGATGGGATGACATGTTCTAGACTCAGAACCGAGTGAGAAACACTCACAGGGGTAGCAAGTGTCCTCGCCTTCTGGCTGATAGTGGTTGTCCTGCAGGAAGAGGAGAGCATATGTAGTATGTGTATATTAAGATTGCTATTTGTGAAGGGGGGAAGTTGTGGAATTTTAATTTTCTTAAAATATATATGCTTCTGTCATGAGCAACCTTTTGAGAAGCAAATTAGGAAAAATAACTGGTGAATCACGAAAAGAAACACTCTCCTTTAAATGTGGCAAATGTGAAGTAATGTTTTTACCTTGCAGCGACATTCTCCGGTGGTCTTGTTGCAGTCTTTATGAAATCCCCTGCTAGTATCACAGTTACAGGGTCCACATGTAGGATAGCCCCACCAACCTTGAGCACATGGCTTCTCCGCTCTGTCATAAAAGATGATGAAAAATTAATTTAAACAGCTAGTATTGACACTTTAATTTAATTATTTTTTGCAGAGTGTATTTGCTTAAAATGCAATTTAACCTAACATGAAAACTCAAAAGTGCATTTACAACTGTATCTGAATGATCTCAGTTGTAATGTTCATCTTATTACAAAAACAAAGAATTTATTTTAGAACTAGATATCTAAAATTCAATTTATTTTATCTGCTTTCTTGAAACTTTCATTAAAAAATTGCATTGTATCAATATCAATAATACATTTCATTGCTAATCTAGAGCAAAAGGGTTCCAGTTCTGTGATAGTTAATTAGGTTTTGTCATATTCTTGATTTGTATCAACTCAAACATATTACTCAAAATCTGAAAGCTGACTATCTTCTAAGTTTATTCCCAACTAAATGCTTTCTTTTGCTTAATCTAGAATAAACTTCCTCCTCACTTTCAAGTCAGTGAATCGGGTGTGTCCCATTCATAAAGACACACACAGAGTCTTTCTCTCTATAGAGATGCGATCTCTGAGTGAGTGATGTGATCTGATAGGGGACGTGCAGCAGTATGAGGGCTGCGGTGACTCAACACCTATGGAGGATCAGTCAGGCGTGGAGGGGGAATCCCACATCCTGCTAAAGACAGGATTCGATGCGTGTCATAGGGGTCAGGGATCAGGGGGAAATGACTGCCCCTCAATCAGGGCTGGCTAATTCACGTGCCCTCTGAGACGATGCCGACTAAGCAGAACCAACATATCACTTTCTGTTTGTATATACAGTCTTTCCAGTTCCATCTACTAGTATTTCTTTTAGATGTTTGATTTCCTCTCTCTCCCTCACACACACAGGCATGCAACACTATCGAGTTCAGATTACTGACTAATAAAGCTGCTCTGAAAGATTTAGGACGTTGGCAATATTACAAAAAGAGCAAGAGCCTAACATAACTGAAGGAGATTAGAGTGCTTTGTGTCTGTCCATTTTTAGTCTGCTCCATTTTTAACATCTGGATACAAAGCCCTGTCTTGGAGGTAGTATTAAGCATTGTATAAGGAACAATTAATTGCAATAAAGATAGAGTATCTCCAAAAGGACAAAGGTTAGGAAAAATGGCAGGCAAACTACTAACTATTTCAACTATTTTTTTTAATATATTGTGGAACCTACTAGCCTTTCTTAGATTGGTAACACAGATTCTTGATTGGACACAAAATGTTAAAAAAAAAAAAAAAAAAAGCTAAACATTTCTTACAATGATCAGTAAGTAACCTCTGGGTCTGTAATTGCAATGTGTGTTAAACCTGTATTCTTACTATTGCCCAGCAGGTTGTGACTCCAATGGTTGAAAAAAAAGACTAATTGTTTAGAAGCCTATGAGAAAACTGAAAACATTTTACAAATGAGTTTATAGTTTCAATCACCAGTATCAGGTCTTATTTATAACAGCATGAGGCTCATGATGTATATGATGTTCCAACTGAGAGTAAAAATAAATGATAAATGAAGGCTTTAAGACCACCATGTTAGTGTCTAGTCATTTCCACAGCTACCTGAGAGTGGCCAATCAATACGCACATACATGTCACTGGATACATGTAAGGGACCTTACTTGTGTTCACAGTACTGTCCGTAGTGGTTCTGTCCACATTCACAGGTGTAGCCGTGGGAAGAACTTGGTTTGCGAACGCACGTGGAAACATGCTCACAGGGGTTGAGCTGGCAAGCATCCACACACTCCTTACCAAAATAACCTACCGGATGAAGATAAAAGGGTGAGAAATGACATTCCAACTTCACTAAGTACGACATAAGACTTTGATTGGGTTGTATGTGTTTGAGCAAGTGTATTACCTGGGTCACAGACACAGGTGTGTGTGCTCCAGTCATCGCTGCAGTGGCTGTGCTCAGGACAGATGTTGGAGTCGCAGGGATCGGCCAGGTCGCAGCCGTCTTCCACACGGATCTTCAGGCCCTGAGCCATATTCACGTTGGCCACATTGGTTGATGTCTCACCCATACGCACACCCTGATGGAAAGCACACACTCATGACAAGGCAGCACAAGAAGACTGGAACAATTGTTATGTCTTTTCAAAAAGTGAAAACACTTACCTGTATGCAACCAACAAATCCTTTGCTGACATGGTTCCCCTCTCCAGGTAAACCTCCAACATGAAGAGTTTGCAGCCTCAGTCCTGGAAGATCATTACCGATCTCCACTGACTTCTGCATTTAACACAGAATTGAAAATGAGTTATTTTTTCCCTGAAAACATGTACATCTCGTCTACTGTGATGTTGTTTGCTTGTACCTGATACATGTCATAGTCCAAGGAGACAGAAGCCATGTATTTGATGTCCTTGCCATCTTTAACGCTTCTCAGCTCTACCAGCAGGTGATGCCACTCCCCGTCATTGACCCGAACTTGGGGAAAGCTCAGCGATGCCACCAGTTGCTGCCTCAGCAAAACCTCCATGCGAACCTGTTGCTCGCTCACCTGGATTTATAGAAAGATGGAGAAATCTAATGACAAGACTGCAGTTTTAATTGTTCAACATAAAGTTATCTTTCAGCCCTAAAAATTAAAAAATAAGTACTCAATTAATTGTGAAGAAAAAAAATCTTACTTGTACTTAGTAGTAAAAAAGTTTACACTCTATGCGGACAATCATCACATTTTCATTGAAATTATGCTGTGTCTCACCATGAGGTTGATGGTGGAGTAGGGTCCCGCATTGGCCTGCATCAGGGTGCCAGCTGGCTGCCTGGTGCGGAACATGAGGCCCATGTACCAGGGAACAGCGACAGTAATGTCTGTCTCGCTCAGGGAGACCAGTGCCTGGCCATCAAAGAACTGTGGAGATGGCATCACTGGACAGGGACAAGACAAGAGGCAGAGAAAGGGGAAAACATGGTTAGTGCTTAGGGATAGATCCATGCGAATGTGGTACAGCCAGTATTGTCAAACATAAACATCCTCTTCAAAGAAATAAAACAAAAAGCAAAAAGACAAGAAGAGACAACACTGACAGTCGGCTGGTTTCAGTTGTTTTTTCCCTTTTGAATTCCATGTGCTACAGCTGGTGCTCGATATGTTAAGATTACTGGCCAGTTATTCTTGACAAATATTCCAATATTCTGAAAATCCACAGAAAAAGATCAAGAAACACATGTAACCACACACATGCATGGCGAGGGTCCAGCTTTCAACACAAAGTACTGTACAAAGTGTTTCCTCCTGTATAATCTACAGCATAAACCCGGGATGTTCTTGGTTCCCCAGGGCACATATTTCAACAGAAGTGTTCACGAATACACCAACACAAGCTGTAATTATGAGACAAAACACATATTTGCTCATGGTAACAGGTAGCTACAGTGGCTTTAGTTTGACTACTTTACCAAAGCTTAGTCATACATAAAGTTAGAAAAAAAAAATCAGCCACTCCTCATTTCAGATTTCCTTTGTCTTTGTTACTTTGTCTATGAGTCTATGATAAAATGACCCTATTTCTCTCTTTTTTACCACAGTAAACATTTTCCAAATTAGTTTATGGTTTCATTGAATGATGTTCAATTTGTAAATGGCAGTGGCAACTTTGCGAATGAGTATTACATACCATGTGGACTAAAAAACTGGATGAAGGTGTAAAAAATAACAAGCCCACAAGCTAAATGTGAGTGTATCAGCAATAGCATGTTCAATCAGTATGCTAACATGCTCACAGTGAAAATGCTAATTTTATGCAGATAGTATCTAGCAGCTTCACCATCTAAATGTAGCCCATTAGCCTGCTCACATTATAAAATCCTAACGTTATATTTCCTTACTGTTCTATTAAAATATTGAGCAAATATCTGGTGAAATGTTTAAATTCCAGTCCTTATATTCAGCTTGATCAGAGGGTTCTGAAACACTACAATTTGCAAATGGGAGAGCAGGCATAGAATGACCAGGTTGAATGACAAGTTCAAAAAGAATGCAAAATCATAACGTCTCACCTGCACAAAGTTCGGACTTTCTCCAAAACTATTAACCAGGTATGTTGACTAGAAACAAGTCTTTAATTAAAGCAACAGCTTGTTTGACACCAGTCCAGCGATTCAAACCTGAGATAGACTTGTCATAACAAGCTACAGCCACCCATGAAGAAGAATGTTCCAGTCTACAGTACGTTATCCTGAATGTTATCTGCTTTAAGTTAGTGTCACAAAACTTGTTTCTTTTCTTATGAAAAAAAAAAAAAAAATGCTACAACTAAAAATCTGATCGGATAGAATGAGAAAAAAAACTGTCTGACCAGGAGGGTGGCTTCCAGACAAACTCTGTCTTTTCATGTCTGTCCAGTCTGGATGATTTTGGCAGCATACAATCCATGATAACAAATCTCTTGTTTCACATGTGGCAGCTAGGTGTGCAAAGCCTCAAACCAAATGTGTCAACAAGCAACGGAGCAGCCAAAACCTCTTCCCAGCTTGCTGTGATCCCGGCCCAGTTCGGATACTGGATACTGGGTCCTGGCACTGGCTAGGCGGCTACCTCATAGAGAAGAGGGTGAGGAAAGGTATTCTCACCTTCACACATTGTTTGGAAGCCCGCCCTCAAGGTGAAAATCAAAGTTCTCTCCTTACCATAGAAGAACATGATAAGGGTTACAGAGTGTAAATAACAACACTGTTGGAAAGATGTGATGCTTTTTTGTTTCCTCTGCGCAGAAGGACAGGGAACAGTGATCAATGAAGAACATTTCACTGTCTATCCATATGTGTTAGGTGAAGCAGAGTAAAATAAAGTAGCAACAGAGGTGTGGTGTCAGTGTGTGTGTTTTGTTTCATTCTTTGTCTGGGTTTTTGATGGGTGAGTCAGTGTGTTCTTGTCCTTAGCTCCAAACCTGAGGCTATCCTTAGTGTCTGTACAGTAGTGAGTGGAGGCTTCACTGTGAATCTCCATTGTGGCTGCTGCATGATTCACACTGAGTCAGGGGAGGTGCTTCTTATCCCATTTGATCTCCCATGCACACACTCTTTCCTGGAAGTCTTTGAGACACACACACTGTGCACTTACTGTAGGTCAACACACACTGAGACGCTTGAGGAGTGGCATGAAGATACATGCACATTTAGCAAAAGACCCAGCTGTTTATAAATGCATATGTAAATGCAGAAAGACACATGACACCTTTTGACTCTTTTTGAATCTTAAAATTACCTTGTTCACAGTTCTTGCCTCCATAGCCGGTTGGGCATTCGCAGCTGTAGGTGTTCCACTTGCTGACGCACAAGCCTCCATTCTGACAAACTTCATTTGTGCAAAAGTTTGTCTTTGCTGGACAACCTTGACATCAAACAGACAGAAATCATCAATATCTGCATGTATAATAT
>JAOWBC010000904.1:11135217-11146923 GCA_028566105.1 Hypoplectrus providencianus | reverse complement strand
CACACACACACACACACACACACACACACACACACACACACAGGGTAGCTCTCTATTTGTCTGCCCCCCACTGATGCAAACACACGCACAGACAGCTTTCCAACCGACCCAGATCATTGCAACAATGGCAAGTCCATGTCTGTTGTCATGCCAACCCTCCCCTGACCTCTGACCTCCTGTTTTTAAGCAGAGGCACCCTGGTTCTTCTAAAGAGAGCAGCAGCGGCTTTAAAAAGGGGGCACCCATACAGCCCTGCACAACTTCAACTGCCTCGTCATCTGACCCAATAAATTAACGTCTGTGCGTGCATGTGTACTGCGTGAGTGTGCCGTTGGGGCCGTTAAAAACATCCCGGGACCCAAGTGGGACAAACAACCCTGGATTTGGGTGATACAGCTATCTGTGAATGTACAGTAGTACTGTATGGGCTCTTTCTTGGGCTCTTAGTAACTACGAGCTAGTTACAAACTGCTGGAGCTGATGTCAGAGTCAGTACATTTTAGATCATACTAACTTAAACTGACAATATTTAGTCATTTCAGCAAAAATGTAATGTTATTTATAATGTTTCACTTTTTGGAAAATGCAACTCATATTTGACTTGTTTACATAAAGTGTTAGATGTGTCAACTATGTTGAATATTATCTGCTAACTCTCCAGTCAAATGGGCATTCATCGGCAAGCTAATGTTAATTCTGTCTGTTAACTAGTTCAGTTAAATGCATCTTACAACATCTTACTAGATCACTTTTAACTGTTAAGTTACTGTCATCTTCTTTCTTCTTCAGTCTAAACTGGTCTTAGTTTACTAAGTTAACGTTGGTTTTGTTATTTGGCGAATTTAGTTAGCTATGGAGCAAATATTTACTGGGTGTAAATATATAGTTAAAACAAGTCTTTATTTAAGAACTAGTGTTAAAGGAGCATTTTAATTTACCAAATGTTACTCAAGTGATCTATACCCTTTAATATTAAAGGGTTCCAACATTTCTTAGAAAGCTATGCACAATTACCAACTCAGCTGTAAACTTGGCAGTTAGTGGGTATAAATTTAAAGTATCTCATGTCTATATAAGACCCTGTCAGTAAACACTTAAAATTAAGCTAAATATGAGCTTAACTGATGGAACTGCCGGCTGATCTCTAATCCACACATCAATCACCTCTAGCTATCTGAAACAAAATAAGATAACATATGAACAGAGAGGGACATTATTAGGCTGTGTGTGTTGAACAACATGAATCTGGATGACATCACAGTTTAAGAATTGGGCTCTGACCTTTCTCTCTCGTCTCTATACGTGCTATGCAAGCAATGCAGCCTATACACAAATGCATCGTGCACGCGCAGCAGACACATGTGTGTCTATATTCATGTCCATATTTTCACATGTCAACACATCTGATCTATTGTGAGAACATTACTGCTTTCTGCCATATACATTTCCACTAAGCCCTCCAGCAACTGAAGTGGGATTAAATTACCATCAGTCAATCCGACTTCTGATCATTCAACACAAGAAAAGCTGACCTTGTGTCAGCACTACAGTCAGCCTCGGGCTAATTTAACGGAATGTGTCACCAGCTTTGCAAATCTCTGGTCTGTAATAAGACTGACATTGGTGGAACGCACACAAACCTTGCCTTTCACTCTAATAACATGAGGATACTGGTTATAAATTATGTGTGTGTTTGAGTGCATACTACTTGTATGTGCATGCCACACCAGCAAAGAGGAAGCCTGTAGGATCAGTAAAGCTAAATAAATCCAAAGAGTACGCTACACAGGACTTGAACAAAGCAGGAAATCTGTTCGGCCGTGGATATAAATCTCATATTTCCATGGAGACATCCCTACAAATACCAGACAACCAAATAACCCAACAAAACAAAGACTTCCTCAGTGCTGATGGATTGCAAATAATACCAGTGGTAGTCAGGGGCTTGCAGCAAAGTTAAAGCACTACAAGGCTATAACTATTGTCTCTAGCACCATAAAGGCCGTGCTGTTGAACAGCCCTAAACAATAGATACACATGTGACCCTGCAGCTAACATAGTACAGTGCTGTCGCTCGATTCATCACCTTTGATGAAAACATCCCTGTCAAGGCTACCAAGTATGCTATAGTCTCTATAGCTGGTCACAAGAAAGAGGTGAACAACCTGTGAAATGTGAGATGCTGTGCACTGCAGGGTAGCATTAGGCATACAAGCAGCTCGATGGCAAGTCGAAAAAAACACAGGTGCTGCCGACATACAATGCTGATGTGTTGGGTCGGACCAGTGATACTGTGGCTTTCAGCATCGGATACATGAAGGAAGAGCCAGAAAGAAAGAGGGGGGAAAAGTGAAAGAATACAAAGTAAAAGTTTTTTTTGTAAGAACATAGGATAGCTCATGCATACTGGTTAGCATATGAACTTTGAAAGGCTGGAAATTAAAAACTGACACATGATGTTATACGAGATGTCCACACGGCTTCAATTGATTGGCTTCACTATGGAGAAGATCTGAAATAATCACCGTTTCAAGTCTAAATAGGAAAAAGTTCTGCCTGGTCAAGCGTGAATGGAGATAATTGTCACATTACCTTTGCCATGCATTAGCTCACTCACTTCTGAAGTTAATTTGAGAGAAAATGTCACATGACAAATCTATGTTTTCATCTTCAATTTCATGTTCAGAAGAAGTCTTATTTCCTGTCTGGTTTAATGTTATAAGAACAATGCCCGCAGGACCTGGAAGTTTGTTGTAAATGAACACCACCAATTGACAACAATATAAGCCCTTTTAATATAATATTACAACTGAAGTGGATACATGAGCTAGGTTGTGAAATAATCGCTGTCTCTTGTCTGAGATTGGACTTCGTAAAGAAGCAAGAAGACCATCGTGGGAACTTCTTTAAACCCGAAGATGTCTTGCAGTTCAAAGAAAAAGAGAATTTCTTTTGTTGGCGATTTAGAATCAATTGAGATAGCAATATTATTAAAGTGTCTATAGGCTATATACAAAGACTCAGAAACACATTTGTACTGACGCTCAAATAGAGTTGAACTTTTGACCTCTGAAGATGAACAGAGGCCCCTGCACTTTCTTTCAGAAAAGCCATACTATAATTCAGTGGCAGAGGGGTGAGCCAGTGTCAGAGTTAAAAACATTAGTCAAACCTGTACTGTTGAGATAATCTCGTGAACCAGAAGTCAAGGTCAGCTGCCTCTGTGGCTTCAAAGAAAGCCACATTTCACACACTTTACTCCTGTGACACAACTCCATGACTTATCAACTCTCAACAATGGTTAACTGTAATCTCCGCTGTGCATTTTGAGTAAAACAAATGCATTAATTCAACTGGATTTCTTATATCACAAACTCTGCAAAGCCAACTCTGAAGGGTCAACATCTCAAGTTTTACCCTCATCTCGTGTTTTCAAGCACCGAAAGGGGAATTTTTCTGGAGCAAGAGTCGGTTGGGCAATTAAGCTTCTTACCTTGTTGTAGTAATGGAGCTGGACAGAGTGCCACTGGCCGTCACTGACCCCGCCTGGGATGTAGGGAGACACTGTGGTCTTTGTCTCACCTTGAGGACAAGGGAGGAGAGCAGGGAAATGGAAGAGTGGTGAGAGTGAGGTTTGGGGATGCAATGGGAATAATGCAATTTTAATAGAAAAGCCGAGTTCATTTTAATATTTGCTGCATAGTTTCTGATTTACATGTTGACATCATCAATTCACAGCCATTGTAGTTATTTTTTTCGATGAGTGGGATAACACCAAAATCAGGAAACAACAATGCATTTACAGGTCTTCATACTGTTTTGCCTTTAATCGTTCATTTAACAGAAATCTAACTTCAAAGTCCAAAAGTGACAAAATTGTTTTAATCTACATGCTACATATTCATTATTTTTCTTTTTTCATTTTTACAGTGTCTAAAGAAAACCTTGTACTCTCCTCTCTGGTCTGTGTAAACACGAGTGCAGTTCAGTCCAATTCCACTGAATTTATAATTCTTCGCTTCAGAGTATAGGACCAGTTTCATGTAAAGGGCTTATTTTTGAATAAATTTTAAATGAAAGAATTATAGTAATATATTTGAATAAATACCACTTTTTTATTTGTAAATTGACTTACCTTTCCTGATATATGTGTTTGTCATATCTGTTTCTTTCAGCATATTCTACAGGTTATTGATAAATCACTGTGAAAGGAAGTGGCCTTTCTTAACATAAACACCCACAGACACACCATGATCATAAATCAACTGTTGGAAAAACCAGTATTAGTGTGTATTATCAATGGCCTCAGTGAGAAGATTGCATAGCACAATGGCTCCAGATTTACTGAGGGTTTACTCTGTTTGTCAAGGGCAGGAGCAGCCTGGGCAGGAATCCACCGCTCTGGAAATCAGTAAACAGTACTGCAACACTGACAAGTACTGTGTGTGTGCGTTTGTGTGTGAGTGCAGGAGAGATAGGGTTAATAAGTGATGGCTACGTTTTCTAGCTGTGCATGTGAGAAACAGAAAGAGGGCAAAGTATGTGTTGTATGTCTTACTTCACCCATGTATTGACTACTGAGAGATAAAAAGCACCGAAAGACAAAATACCGCACACAAATCAGAGCCTTTCCTCCCATTCCTCTCATTAACCATGAGTCATAGCTATTTAATTTGATGAGTCATGCATTCAACATTTAGTCATATTTCATATTTGAAGTTGGGTACAACGACTTGGCTCGGCACCTAAACAGGCATCACCCAAAATAAGCACACAGAACTGGATTCCTCCCTGTTTGGTACCATGGGAAAGTAGGCCGGCTCAGAAAACGACAGTCACCATCCCAGAGAAAATGTGTTTGATCTCCAGTCCAACAATTAACAGTTGGAGTAATCATCGTGGGTGTGTTTGATTCAATGGCATAAAAGTAACAGAGTACATTTACTCAAGCACTGGACTAATACTACACTACACTGCTACTTTATACTTCTACTCTGATACAATTCAGAAGCAAATATTGCGCTTTAACTCAACTACATTTGATATTGTGATTGACTTTTTACATTAGGGCCAATGATATGAAATAAAACATTGAAACAAAGCGAAGCTGATTTATGATTATAGTTTCAGATTAGATCAATTTACCATGAAATATTACTTTTTAAATAACTAAAATAATCCCCTCATTCATCATTGGCAAGTGATGCTATCTAGCAATAATATAAAATATATTTTTCTGCTTTGTGCCATCACTAAGAATAATGGCACATTTTAACTTTTTTTTTTTTTTTTTTTACTTTGGTCACATTTTCAATGTGTAAATAGAGTATTTCTACACTCTTGCAGATCTTTTTTTTTTTTTTTTACTTATAAATCATAATATGTGAGTTTTTCTTTCACCAAAGGCTGAATTGCGAATGTTTTTGTTCGTATGCATGGGTATATTTTGATGCATGCGTTATTGATTGCATTGTTTGTTAAAAACAAATTCAAGTTTTGATCCACAGACTGGGTGTTTTTTTGTCTATGCATGTGTGTGCACGTCCTTTTGTGTAATAGAGATTGTTTTCTTTTTGGCAGCTCTCACTTCTGGGAAGCAGCTGTTTTTAAACAGTGAAACACCCATTTCTCTTAACTACATGCACAGCAACAGACAAACACACACAAATGAACATGCTTAAAATCTGGTACATTTGGATATATGCGTGCATAAAAACACGTTCACAAAAACACACACCCTTTTCAAAAGAAAACACACATTGATAAGAAGCTGCTCTTTGTGAAAGTCACTTTCGATAAGGTGCACTTGGACCTGTTTTAATCTACCTACAACGAAGCTGATATTAACAACAACCACTTTAATGGTCAACACACACACAAACACACACACTGAAGGGGCTCACCTCCAGAGAAGGTGAGCTGAATCTGCTCGTCAATGATCTCCAGAGCGATGAAGTCGTGTTTTTCATTGAACCTGCCGTTGTAGAGCAGCAGAGCGCTTCTCTCTCTGGTAGCAAACCTGCAGAGACAGATGGGATTTAAGGGATTGTTGTTGTTTTTTTTGTTTTTTTTTGTATATATGCAAAAACATGACAGCGTGACTAACAGAGGTGAAATCAGCCTAAAATCGGAGATACAGCATGTTGTACCACTTTCATAGTTTAATTCTCTCAGGTTGACAGATACCCTACAAACTAGATTTATTTTTTTCCTGTGGAATTATTAATTTAGCAAGTTAATAGTCCAAAGTAAGACTTAAAATAACATGGCAGATTTTTAGATTTGTCACACACAAAAGGTTGAGCTGCTTCCAACCGTTTCTCTGCTCCAGCTCATGTTTCCTGTCACATTTCTAAGCACCTATCCAAGTCAAACAGACCGGGACTGAACGGGTGAAGGCCTTGCAGATAGCTTTATGATGAAAGGGCCGAGGAGCTCTTGAGGAAAAGGCACTTGGAAAGGAAAGACAGGATGTGTAAAAGCCGACGGACCTCAGAGGAAACAGTTTCCCTGTCTGAGATGATGCATGAGTGGATCTACATGAGAGAGAGGGGGAAAGACCTGGTAAATACCTACTCACGAGGGTGCAAAGTTCACATGTGTAGCTGTTTGTGCATGTGTGTGCTCACAGAGTAAGGTGAGGGCAGAGGAGTCAGCAGGCAGATGCCGGTGAGGCCAGCAGGGCAGGAAGTCAGGATGGCTGTAGCCAAACACTGATAAGGGAAACTCATCACACTGCCTTTCCTGTTTTCACCGCACTGCAAACCTTTCTCACCGTCAACGAACTCACATTACAGTCCTCTTACCTATTATTGTTTATTGCGAGGCCAATTTGCTGAGCAAAGCACACACGTATTGATGTACCTTCAGACGGAGTGTGTGTCTCCTTTCTTCTTCTGTGTGTGTGAGTGAGTTGAGAGGAGGGAACTGGGACACAATGGAAAAGTGTGTACATGCGTGGGCACGCCCCAGCTGACACACTTTAACTCACCAAACTTAACTGTGTTTATTTCTGCAACTCCTTGAACTCAAGCTACAGTTTACAACACACTGCAACAAGTATTACAGACATGTTTTGCTAATGTCATTTAATGTCAATTTCAAAACCATGGCTAACAATTTTTTTTTTACATTTAACTAACATTAATCTCTCAAGTAAGAAATAATATCAGCTAGTTACACTGCAGTCTGATTCTTGTTGTAGCTAGTTAGCATTTCCAGAGGGCTAATCAGCTAGTTAGCTAACCTTCTCAAATTGATAGCTGACACCAATGCTAACTGGTCCAGTGCTAACAATAGCAGATAACATAAGCTAAGTCTTTGAGCATAATATAACGTATTTAGTCATCAAGAGCATGTTAGAGATTTTTTAAAATATTGTCATTTTACAAAAGGGCGGACACGTTTAAAAGTTATTTAGGGGCAACTAAAGTTAGCATTTTCCTTTAGCTAGGCTAAGCTAAGAAAATCTGCAAGTGATGGTTACAGCCAGAAAAACGGACAGAAGG
The DNA here is from genome assembly GCA_028566105.1 of Hypoplectrus providencianus. NCBI lineage: Eukaryota > Metazoa > Chordata > Actinopteri > Perciformes > Serranidae > Hypoplectrus > Hypoplectrus providencianus. The sequence goes on along the minus strand of JAOWBC010000904.1, from coordinate 11,139,415 downwards.
GGAGAAATGAGAAGCTTACCTCTTACAGCTGTTTAAAAAAAATGACTAAAAACAGACTTTGAGTGGTAAATCTGCTTCTGTTATAGATGTAAATATTCACCATGCCAGAAATGAATGTTTGACCGGCATTGCTGCAGTGACTGTGCGCAACATGATTTTGCTAACGGTCAATTACCTTTATTTTGAACTAAATTTAGTTATTTGAAAGGGATTGGGAGGCACTTGAGAAAATAAAGAAAAGGGGAAGAAGGAATAAAGGAAGGAGGATAGGAAGGTACTCACGTAAACGAGACGGTGAAGTGGAACCTCTGGCGCAGGCCTCTGAAGGTGATGAAGGACTGTCCAGGGAAGCTGCGGGTGGTCACCTCACAGTAGGGCTTCTCAAACTCCCCTGGTGGACACTGGCACATGAAACCCCCTGCAAGCCGGTTGACACACTTGCCGCCGTTTTTACACACACCGGGAACACACCGGCCTGATGATGCATTCAGCTCACAGTGCTCGCCTATGAAAAGAAAAGTGAATACAGTTAAACAAGTTCTGGGCTGTACGGAATCAGTTGTTATTTTGCTTGGGTGAAATCTTCAATGCTGCCATGGTTTGGACAGGTGATATCTTCAAACCATATCTATTAGACAACACTATGTTGTCTGTATATTTAAGGTGTGTGTTGCAAATGCAATGTGAATGACAAATTACCTGTCAACACATCATCTCATCAATTTATTATCATTTTCTGTGAAGCATGTTGTCCACCGTTGACTGAAATACAGATGCATCATCTGTTTGGAATTCAGTTGTTTTAACAAGATGCCTTTGATTAGAAGTCACGCACACTGTAAAGGCCTTTTAAAATACCAGTTTAAGAAAAGCCATCTCCATCTCCATCAAAACATTAGCAGCAAGGACAAAACCCTGTTTATAGGCCTTTTTCTGGGAAGCCACAATGTGATTTGGCCATATTTGGAAAGAAGCGCGAGGATGGGAGATAAAGAGGAGCAACAAGCGTGGAAAGGGAGTGAGAAGGGAAAAAAAAACTTAGGATGAGACATTCCTTAATAAATCAAATCCATGGTTGAACTCATGTTGATTCTTTACCAATAAAGTCATTGTGTCATTCCAGTTTGGGTTTTGTGAATGCACAGCAATCCTACAATTCTTTCAGTTTTTGTTTTGGAAATCTGGGAACCCACTTTTCCTTTACTACTACTTCATCTACTTTAACTAGCCTTATACAATATTTGCCAGAATTATTAAGACTATTTTTTTTGTTTGCAATCAAATGTGTCCAAAAGCTTGGTATGTGCATGTGCATCTCTTCTCCAGCCATTAACCTGGATTAGCCATATTGGTTTTTAATGCCTATCTATTAGTTGTTTGGCTTCCTGTTGGAAGTTGGATGAGATATAATCAAATCCTCTAGGAGACTGACCAAACTAACCAGACTAACAAGGCGACTTTAGATTGGCTCTAAGATGTCTGTGTGTCAGCCACTCTTTTCAGTGGAATTTTCCAGGTCAGGACCTAAATAACTTTAAGGCTGCGTGTTGATATCAAACTTATAATATTATCAAATTCGGTTAATTGCTGCAGTTTGTCTGGCCATGGGGATTTCCACCTTAATGACCATGTGGCTCTAGCTCAGTTTCCTGGCTCTGCTAATATAAATTCCTCCGCTAATACACCAATAGAGGGCTTTCTGACCGGAATATTATTAGTGATGGGTTTCTGTGTGTCCAATACAGTGTTGTGAGTCAACTTGCTGTCCAGACAAGATCTCTCCACCCAGGACTTACACAGACCCCCAACACCACAGCCTGGAACCAGCTAATGGCCCTTCTCTCCTCAGCATAATCCTTTTTTCCGAGCGGGAATTATAAGGATCTATTTCCCTGTAATGCAGGAAACCTAAGGAGGACAGATAGGGCCCCCCTTGTCATCAGCCCCATAATGGCCCCTGATGGGCCCCGACTATCTGGAGTTGAACTGTGACCTTCAAAGACGGGACACCGAGATGTAGGTAAGAAAAATATGATGGGTGAGTGGAGAAGATGGACATGGGGAGCCGTAGGAGAAGGCGAGAGAGGGCCGGTGAGTGACAAAGGCAGGTATAATCAGGTAATTACATCAGATAAGATAGAGGAAGAGAAGGTAGAGTGTTAGGAGGGACAGAAGAGAGGAGGGATGACGGCTGTCAGAGGCCCTCTAGGCTCTATTAGGGAGAGACAGAGACAGTCAGACAGGTATCAGATGTACCAGAGGGGAAGTATGGAAGGAAGATCACTGACATCGGGAAATATTTCGGAAAGTGATTTCAATGGGAATGATGAAAGCTTCCGAGGCTCCAAGACCATGTGAATTCTGTTCAGACTGACTGTAACTGCAGCTTATGGTAATTTGACCGATATCCAATATGAAATATTGTATCTTAAAATTGTGTGAATATTTCAGGGACTGCATTGTTCATATCCATGGTTTATATCATTTTGGCTCACTGATTTACAAGGGTTAACTGAGAATTTGTTAATTTGCCAATGAGCTGTACTGAAACCAGTTTCTCAGTGTCTTTTTCTATAAAAAAAAAAAAAAGAAAAGAAAATTAATGCTAGGAGGAAAACAACATGAAACAATATTAAACACCAGTTTATTGCTGACCATTAAAAGGATAGACATAAAAAAAAACAGTAAATACAATTTAAAAATGAACCCAGCTTTGTTTTCTGCATTATATGTTCTAATCTATTTGTTGTATATCGGCACCTATTGGATAACATATATCCTGTCGCAATTTTGGTGCTCAAAATTTATATTGTCATATCAGCTCAGAAATTCACAAAATTGGCTGTCACATTGGTTATTGGTAAATTCTTCCTCTCTAAAACTGATATCGTTTTCACTAACTTTTTAATTTTCATGCTGGAGAAAGTTCTACCCCTTTGGACTGTAGTCATGTTTCACATAATTAAGCCTATTATATGTGTTACTACAACAATGATAGATGATAGTTAAAGTTGTTTTGGTGAATGTGTTAAATGACACCTGAGATGTGGTTTGACCAGTATCATCAGCATTCCATAAATCTCTGCACAGCCATAAATCTACTGTATGTGAGTGCGTGGGCAGGTGGCTATACCTACCTACTGTATTACAAAGCATGTTTTCATTTCCTGCACTGGGGTCGACCTCATGCTACAACAATAGGTGCTGAGAGCTTTACAACCCGTCAGTGCGGTTTGGCAATTTTGTACCAGCCATTAAAGCCATTGTCAGAAAGAATATGAGCCCTCGTATTTCTCAAAGACTTTGTTGGTTTTTCTTTAATGGTGATTATAATACACACAGGCATGCATTAAGGACGTTTTTCTTCAGATATGTTTTTGCAATATGCATAAGTAATTTTAAAATAATACAAATAAGTTAAGAAATCATTCATTTTCAATTCGGTTGTATTTAACACCAAAGCTTTTACTTTAACTAATAGAAAAATAAGTTTCACTGCATGAACATGTAGATAACTCACCTGTGAAGTCATCCAGGCACTCGCAGGTGTAGCCTCCCTCTCTGCTGCGGCACCTCCCGTTGTTCTTGCAGGGTCCTGAGTAGCAGAGGTCAATTTCTGTTTCACAATAGTCCCCGGTGAAGCCGAGAGGACAGCGACAACGCAGCCCGTTAATGGGGTGGATGGGCCGAAACAGAACCGTGTCGGAGGCAATGAAGGGAGGGGAGCTGTCGAACTTCAGCACGGACACACACTTCATGTAGTTCTCACAGGGCTCCCTCAGGCAGATGTTGTCATCAAACGGCAACACCTGGAGTAAGAGGACATTTATTGTTTTATTTATTTATTTATTTTTTTAGATAATGTTATTATTTTACATTTATGCATATATGTTACCTCCTGAGATGATATCAGCCTGAGCAGAGTCCTGTTGAGGTAGATCTGCTCCTGCAGCTCCTCCGAAGGGAAGAACGTCCCTTTACCTGGGGGGCTTCCAGGCTGCAGCGCTGAAAAGGTCACGTTGAGGATGGAGCCTTGCACGTCAGTGTCATTTTGGATGTTGAAAACAAATACAGCTTCCCGTTTGGTGGAGAGGACAGCCGCCACCCCCTCAAGGAAGAGGCTCAGCAGAGGAGAGAGGAAGCGCTCCTGGGACATGTTCTCCAGGCGCACTGTGATGCTGTTGGTTAACATGTCATC
>JAOWBC010000904.1:11096982-11128447 GCA_028566105.1 Hypoplectrus providencianus | reverse complement strand
GCCACTAGTGGAAAAGTTGGATCCAAAAAGGAATCTAGAGGAGGAGTGCCATGAGGAGTGAAATACTGTGAGACATATTAGCATTCAGTATAACTGTTTCACATGTTCGCATCATGAAGTATACACTTCAATCATTAAGCTTGCGTTAACCATGAAGCAGAGGTGATTTCAAATGCAAACACATGCTAACCAGGGGTAGATGATTAACCACAGGAATGCCAGAGGCAGCAGGTTAACAGATACGGACCAGAGAACGAGAGATTTATGGCTTTTCAGATATAAATCTATAGGACCAGACTCCTGCTGTATTTAATTTCATGAAGTTTGAAAACATAATTTTTCACATCAAAAGAGAACAATTTCAGCAGCAGGAGGGTAATAAAGCCCAAACTTTAGGTTGTCACACAAGAACAGCCAAGAACACCTCACTGTCACTGTAATCGCATCTTAACACAGGAACTGACAGAGTCACGATTCTTCTGTACAACCTCTGTCAGCTTACACTCAACACTGGTGAGATTTATCTGCTGGCACTCATCTGCTGATGCATGTGTGTGAGTATGCCCGCTCATATCTGGAAGCACTCTGCAAAATAGCCTCTCATCTCCTTCCACAAGCCGCTGGCCGTATTTCTTCCTCAGGTATGCCCGTCTGTCCATCAGATTAAAGTGTTCAGGGCAGGGGGGGTAAAGCTTTGAACACTCACACAGACACGTGGAGATAAACTTGACAGATCACTGGGCAGTCATATGAGGGTGAAAAGATTAGAAAAGTATGTGTGAGGGAGGACAGAATGGGAATGATATACTGTATGCTGTTAAATGTGCAGTTTAAGTAAAATAGGGAGAATAAAAACAGCTATAAAGAACAGAAATAGACGGATGGAAGGTTAGGTAAGGTGTGTATTTGCCTTCTGTTCTAAAATACACAGGGCTGATTAACTATATACTGTCAGAGATGCAAATTGTGTCTGCATGTGTGACCGTATATCATTAAGCCTACACACCCTGCAGCTCTTCAGGGGGCCGAAGACCACCCTTCTTTTCCCATTTCTTCTTCTCACCATCCTCCACTTACTGTAGTGACCACACTAGTGTGATTAGCTCTCTCTCAATCATTCTCTCTTCATAGAGCAAAATGTGTTAGCAAGCACACAAAAGACTCCTTTCACTCCAAGAGTGAGTGGTGGAAGAGGGGAGGGTGTGTGGGTGAGGTCTGGGGGTTGGGTGAGTGTTGTGCGCGCCGGGGTTGTCAGAAGGATAACATCCCAGAGAACAGGTGGGATTACATGTTGACACAGTGACTGAACCAGGATCAGTGATTGAACCAGTCAAACAGTCCTGAGAACAGGTGACGTGGCAGCTAGCTCATTGATCCAAACTGAAACCAGAGGCTGAATCCTTTGGGCCCTTTAAATTCCAAACCATTGATGCATTAAATATATTTTTTACTCAAATAAAAATTGAGAAAACTTAATCTTTCAGTGTTGTGAACTGTAAGAGAGTCTCACATCATCTCACAAAACAGCAAAACAGAAGTTTTTAGGGAATTTTAAAATACAGTCCTGGAAGACGGCAGACTGGTGTGGCTCTCAGGTGCAGGGGTCAATCAGATCTCACTTCATGTTTTCCAGAGATAAATATTTTTAGCAAAAGGATTAGGCTGGTTTTGCGAGACACACTGAATGGGCAGCATTATCATTGAATAATCACAACCAGACAGAGCACCATACTTCAGACATATATATCCTATTATCATGGGCCTATTGCAAGAGTAGGCTTAACAAAGGACTCCTCATTAGGCCATCTTCAGACGGACAATAGTATTACATAAAAAACATAGCTCCCCAAGCTCATTTGAATAGGTGACATCTGCTTCGGCTTAGAGTGGGGAACACAGAGGGGCTTTGACAAAACAATGCAGTATCATCTGCAACATGCAGCATCATGTGCAGGTTTGAACCTGACAAATCTTTTGTCACCACTCACCACCATGTCATCACCCAAGGCCCAGTCAAGCACATGCTAACCCCCATTTCTGACAACCCATCAGCAGTCCATATGACTGACTTAGCTTCTGGGGACAAGAGTTGGTGGTGCCAGCAGACATCTTGATAATCCAAATTTCCTAATTTATATGCTGGTCATCATTTACAGTCTGATTAGGGATGATAAGCATGAGTTGGAGTTGAAAAGCAACATCTATGACCAAATAAGACTTCAAGTGTAAAAGATGCTTTGGGTCACAAATACAGGAAAAGTGAAGGCACAAGCGGCGACACTGCCAGTATTGATAGCTGCATTGCTTACAATTGAGGTATATCTGTTCCATCAGACAATACATGGTTGAAACACATCTAGTGCAGGTAAGAGGTTAGAAAGCAACCGCACACAGTGATAATGTGAAACCTTTGGCTTGGCACACAAGGGAGTTCAGAAGCCTGTGCCGCTGTATCAACTTCTCCTCCACCTTCACCTTCAAGCAGAATAGATTTTCAGAAGACGTCCACAAGTGCCCTTAGTGGCTGTACTTAAGCGGAGCACTCAGGGGCATCGAGTGCCAGGCCAAGAACCGACCCAGCTAGAATATCTATGTCCCATTTAGAATCCCTGGGAGAGAGGGGTGAGTAGAATAGAAGCTCTGTTCCTGCCCAGACAATACTAAACGAGCCCGGATGAGGAGGCCAGACAATGCAAAACGAGCCCAAATGGATGCCTGGCTTGTTTTAGTGCCTGAGGGGTTGACTGGTACTAGCACACTTGTTAGCTCATGGCTTGTTTGACGATTTCCAAAGAAGGCAATTAATCATAGAGATACTAGAGAGAGCTTGATTAACAAAGTGCAGATGTGGACATGAGATTGAAAGCAGAGACGACAGAAGAAAAGGCATCAGGGGTGTTGTTGTGACAGGGTTTCTGATGATAGAATCAGGTAGCGAACATCACATTCTACTGTTCACAACTTTGATAGGGCTCCCTCAGGACTGAGGAAAGAAGAAATGGGAGGTGGAACAGAAAAGGCAGCATTGTGGTAAACTGGATTACGGCATTTAATGTGTAAAAGAATGAGAAATAAAGTCTTTGTCAACTTAATCAGGCGGATGTCATGAGATGCTTACTTTGCTTGGCACAGACAAACTCAATTATAATGTTTCAGAGCACAACACCAGTGGTGCTGCAAAACACCAGGCCTGGGGGAAAGTACAGCTCTATCAAGCACCATTAGCTCTCTAAATGCAGAGGCAATCAAAGGCACTATAAAATCACTCTCGTTGCACCACTGCTTTCATAATTGATTTTAAAACACTGTTGGATCTACTTAGTTGCTCCACTCAGTCTTTCAGCTGTGTCAGCCGTCCCTCTCCCTCCCCACGCCTCTTCCCTGAGCCAGCTAATCAAGCTAAAGCCCTCCACTTCTTCTTATTAAAGGTTCAAGAGGTCACAGCTTCCAGGTGTCATCCAGCTCTGTTTTCAGCAGATGAAATGGTAGCAAAAAAACACACAGAAAGAAGACATCTCCCCCTTTAGGCAAAGATGGATGCCAAGCAATACCCCACACAGTCTGAAAAGTAAATTAACAAGACAGAAAAACGATCCAGGAATTGCTTCTCTGTCTTGGTCTGACAACTGAAAGACAGTTTAATTGAGGACTTCCATTGCAGAATGTAATTTAGCCGTCACTTTTAATTAATCGCTCACTCCCTCAAAAGGATCTTGTGGTAAAAGTGTCATCCTGTTTTCCTAAAAAGACCTTCAACAGATATTACAATTTGTTTTGGGGGGTATCTGTAATTTAATAACTACTGGCATCTGTTCTATTTTAACATGGGTGTTGTTTGTTTAAATTTTAAAGAAAGACAGGTGGAGTGAAGGAAAGGATGACAAAGTTACAAGTCCAAACGTGTACTGTCGTCATCTCCAGTAGGTAGCCATTAGCCCCTGACATCATGTAAAAACTGCAATGAACCTCTTTATGACCTGTCAGAGTTGGAGATGAAAAGAGGCAAACGATGGTTGCCTTCACATAGTTCAAAACAGTTCTTTTGTCACTTTTGTTAGCTTTATATGTAGGTTTTTCTGATTTGTAAAGGATGTCAATTATTACTAAATTATTTGCTATTGTTGTTAGCACAACTGAACTGAGAAAGGAAATTGGGAAGAGATTTCAGACCAGAATTATTCTAATATTATCTTTCAGTGTTGTAGGCCAAAATTGAACACTATATCAGGTCTAAATTAGTGCTTAAAAATAATAAAATATAAAATATAATCAATATAATTTGGGCTTCTAGGTTCCAAAGCACTGTAAAGATGTTAACTGTATTGCGACCCCACATTCTGGGGGCTTACAATGCATTACTGTGGGGGGTTTATCAGTGTGTGTGTGTGTGTGTGTGGTCGGCTGATTGGTAGTAACACTATTAGATCTTTTTAAAATCCTAATTCAAGAGATCACAGTGAGGTGAAGAGTCAAATGAGCCATTCTCTGTTTCGTAGGAGAGAGTCACTCAACTATAACCAGGAATGCACGCACACATACAATCTAAAGGCGGCTTAGTCAACAGTTGGTCAGGCTCTGCTGCTCTACGTGCACAATATCCTCCGACACAAACACATGGATTCACGTCCCCCTTTCCCATACAAAAAGAAACACACGTATACACATATACAACACTCAGAAACATGCAGCATATATTTACATGCACACACCGCTCCTCCCCTCACTCTCTAGCATTGATCCCGTTTGATAAGCTGACAGTGGACAAATAGTTGGTTTGGTGGGGGTGCACACTGATCAAAAGCCTCCTCACAGGTCGGCCTGCACCGCTCTCTTAAGAGCTACCCAGCCATGAATGGCCTAATAGGACCCGAGTATCCATTACGCTGACACTAGATCCTGTCTTTCCCTCTGCCTCTGCCGTTTGCTGCTCTCTTCCCTCGCTCATCCCTGCTCATGTTTGCACATTTGTATTTCTTTCATTCACATCTAAAACAAATACTTTTTGGTGTAGGAAAACTTTTAAGATTTTATTTGACAAAGAGTTTGCAAAAGCAGAAATCTCCTTGACAGCCATATAAAAATAAAATAAATGTATGAAATAATACCATGAATATATTTTAAACTTTAACTTTTCCTGTGTTTTCTGACTTACTGTCCTTCTCTTTCTCCGTTTCATTCCACTTCTCTACTTCCCTCCGTCTTTTTTTCTCTCAGGAGGTGTCAGGTTACAGTTATTGTTGGTGCTGGTTACAGATAAATAGGGTGCCTAGTTACCAGCCAACGCACGATTGGCTCTTTTCAACAAAGCAGGGCAAAAAAAAAAAAAAAAAGGAGGAGGGGTGAGAAGAGGGGCGGGGTGGTGTGGGGAGGTCGCCCTGGGAAACCATGAGACTTGTGTCAATTTAAATAGAAAGTCGGGCAAATCTCCAAGACGTTTGTGTGTGTGTGCTCAAGTGTGCGGATGTATGCGTGCATGGGGTTGTTTTCAGAAGACAAAGCTTGGGAGACACTGACCCTTCCGACACCCGTGAATGCCCCACAGACACCTGCTGAATGCCCGCTGAATACCCCCATCTTGCCTTCACCCCTGCTGGCATTAAATTGGCACCCTGCCAAACTCTGTTTCCTTATAAAGACATGAACTGCCCCGGAAAAGGGACAGTTTTGGCATGATACTGACATGATCCTAATCATTTAAAAAAAAATGTATGTTTTTTATGACCAAAATTCTGAAGAAAAGGGAAGGCAATTTCCAACCAAATATCCTGCCATTCAAAAAGCACTAATTGTTTCACCTCTGTTTTGATATTACAATATTTAAGGTATAAGTAAGGGCTTCAATTCCTTAGATTTTCTGATATATACATAAAATGTAATAATTATATTGTAACAAGTTACTAGAATTATTATAATAATATTTTGTAGTATTGTTAAACACTACACCAGGTCTAAATTTGTGCTAAATATGAATTAAATCTAAAATATAATTAATATAATTTGGGCTTTTGTGTTCTAAAGCACTGTAAAGATGGTAATTGTATTGCGTTTATGGCTCCACCTAAATATGTTATTACTCATCAGGGTTTTGTAGTACTCTTCCATGTGGTGTCTCAAATTAGAGCCTTAATTGAAGCATTCGGGTAATTAAGGTATTTATATGCAAGTAAATGTGCTACGCCTTTAACCGAGCACTGATCACTGAAAACATGTTGGGAAGGGCAGAAAAACAACTCATTAAAAGAGAGATTGTATAAACTTGTACCTTAAATTTGCCACTTTTTCATTATTTAAAAAAAAAAAAAAAAAGCAATTGTTTTTGTACTATTCTGAGTGAAATTATGTACATCCTCCCTTTTATTGTTTATCCAACCCCCAGCAAGTGGCAGGTCTGCTAGTTACAAGGTTAGCCAGCGGATCAAAAGAATACCTGCCATTTCTAACTTATGTCTGCTGTCAACCCACAAGGCAGGAAAAAGCAAATCAAACACCAGAAGAATGGAGGACTTTTACAAAAGCAGGCTGCTATAATTGTTACTTTTCATTCCTAATTAGCCATGGTAAAACTCCCAAACTACCTCTCTCTCTCTGTTCTCCTGTCGAGTATTCAAAGCCTGGAGGCTTGCTCTTAAGACCTGCTGTCAACTTCAGGAAGTCTACAGAAACCCTATAAATTGTTAATGTATTAGCCGGAACTTTCAGGCTGTCAGAGGACGAGTGAAAGCTAACAATTATAAGAAGACGGCACTGCAAATGCTGAGCAGCCAGATTTACACTTAGTGGCTTGTAAGCTGTCTTCAAAGGTGTCTTCTTTAATTCATGTGATAAGATGAAAACCTGCTTAAAGGGACAGTTCTCCCCAAATCCAATAATAAACACATTTTTTCTCTTACCTATTGTACCTGTCTCTGTCTAGATTGTCTTGTTGTGAGTTATTTTGGTGGATAGATGAACTATAGATGTCTGCCTTCTCTCTAATATAGTGGAACTATATGGCACATGGCTTGTGGTAGTCAGAGTGCCAAAAAATAAATAAATAATGCAAACAGCAACTGCAGAACAACTGCTCTATTTGGTGGATGCCCTTATGAGTGGTGGGGTCTGCTATTTATTGTCAAGCCCAGAAAAAAAATAGATCTTTGTCATTAGAAGGACTTAATAATTAGTTACAATTTTACCCAAATTAAAAAAGGCCCTGGTACAAAATAAATATAGGAAAAAAATGGCACAATTTATTATCTATTGAATCAATAGAAGGCCAAGACTTTTATGTTTCTGAATGAGCCCTAACAACCCACCAATACCAGTTCATATGTTTTTTCAACTAAAATGTGAATAATTATGCAAAATGACATCTCACCCCAGTAGTGTCATATCATATCATATCTTATCCCAATCAGTCAAGCATAACTGTGATTAGATATTTTATCAATCTTAGCTGAGGTCATAAGGGTTGCTGAGATATTACCCCAGATGTTCGGCTAATTGCCCGGACAGACCCAGAGTATCAGCACATGCACTATATCAGCTGTTCAGATGCAGTGGGCCAGTTGGTCACCCAGCCAAACATTTGCTCAATCAATGAGTCATTCATGAATCCATTCAGTCATTAAATCAGGCAGCCAGTCAGGCAGTCAGATTCACTGATTCATTCATGCGTTCAGTCCATCGGTTAGTCAGCAACCAAACCAGCCAGCAGATTGAAACAGTGTTGATACAGACGCAGATGGCTGGACTCAGCCAGGCTCACGGCCCACCTGGAGCTGCTGGCTGCCAGCTGACCTCTTGATGTTTCTATCCTCCCCTGGCCCTGCGCCGTCACTGATTCAGCCTGGGCGAGCCACAACTGAAATACCTTACTCTCTCTCTCTTTCTCTACTGGGGCTACAAAGGGGGAAATGATTATTGAGGGGAGCTCAGGTGTATTTCACAAAGACTGTTTGTGCACCACATGTGGGTTTTGTGTCTGGGTTTTATGGGTCCTTTCTGGGTTTTACTGGTCTGGGGCCCACATCATATTAATCTTCAGGGAACCCGGTAATTCCCCAAGGCTTGTTTGCTTCTGAGAAAATGAAAATCAAGACAATAAAAAGCGAAACAGAGAGTGGAAATCTTTGCTTCCACAACCAAAGAGAAACTGCATGTGAAGCTGAATGCATACCCTTAATGCATTAACACTGAAAGCACCCTATTTCAGACTCAACATCCATTTAACAAGAGTATTTTCTTTGGAAGCAATAAGTAGATGTGGCCACGTTGGGGGTTGCAGAGGTGGAGAAAATCGTGGTGAAACACAGTGGCACGGTTGAGTTGACGGGAATAATTCCTTCTCAACAGGAGATTCTTTGAAGTCAGAAAAAGAGGGAATGTGAGGGTAAAAAAAGGGGAGATGCCCCCCCCCCACACATCTTTCCTCAATCCTCTTCCTTCCTTTCTTCCCTCCTCCTCATTTCACCTCCCTTCAGTCCCTTCCTCTCAAGATTCATCTTTTTCCCTTACTTCAACTCTTATCACAGCCACAACTTCCATCACCTCACCCTATATCTTCTTCCTCTGCTGTTTACCTCTCTCCCTCTCTCCCCTCCTCTTCTCCTCCAGAGGGTCAGTTAAATGTCAATGCATTGTGCTCGGTGACACGGCTGACAAGAATGGTGTGTGATAATGAGTCAGCTTCGGGAAAGGAAAGGAGGGAGGCAGTGAGACGTATCAGTTTCTGTCAACTTACAGCAACAACAGTTTTTGCTCTGGAGGAACTCTCTACCTCTCTCAATTTAATTTCTACATCAGTTAATGAGGGGAATTAGAGAAATATGAGTCCAACTGATTTCTAGAGGCAATTCTGTCATTCCTTTTCCCAACCCCTGTCCAACAAACCAGTCTGGCTTCTAGACAGGAGGATGTCAGACTGGTGTTTTGTCCTGTCAGTTTTCTTTTCAATGTTCAGTACAGAAATTGTTGGTTTTCCTTCAACCTGAACACTTTTTATAGCTAACCCTAACCATGTAGTTTTGGATCCTAAACATAACCAATTTAGTAACACTGACACTGTGTTTAAAACAGCGACTGGCAATATTTTGAAAGATATCATGTAAACAGGGATCAACTGATTTTTATAGGAAACCATATGAATAAATTGATGGGAAAAAAAATGGCTTTTTTCCCCTAAGAAATACACTGCAGACACACAACTGGAACTACCATTGCACTCGGAGAGGGAAGGCAATGCCAAATCTCACAATGTTGACAACTTTAAAAAATAATCAGTGTCAATACCTTGTGATTAGGATACGCTCCCAGATTTAATGGCCCAGGCTCACCCATTCCACTATGTTTCCTGAAAACAGGACCAGTAGTTTTTCCATAATCTTTTTGACAAATAATCTAACCAACAAACCAAACCCAACGCATAACCTCTTTTGCAGAAGTAGCTTGTAATCCTCATGCAGATGCTGAAACTTTTATGTCCATCACAATATGACAGTTATTTACAATTCATTACTATATAGTTTTTAGCATGGGTGGTCTCCCCAACATTGACAAATTGACAACATTCCTCACTGAAAATAAGGCGGCAATTACTGTCAACACACGGTGCAGCTAGTTATAGCACCTTGTTATCATAAGGGGCAGCAGGAGGATCTTCAATTCTATGTTAAAAACAAAAGACCTTTGTTCCCTTTCCTCCTCTTTCTTAGTCAACTTACTGTGAATAACCAATTAACTAAAAAAGGGATTGCTATATCGTGACTTTTCTGTTCTTCAAAGCCACTTATTACAATTGCTTTAAGGAGGCAACATTATTCTCATCGCCTTAAATTTTTCCCTCTTCAGCCTGCTACTCTCTCTCATAAAGGGGATTTATTAGGGTGGGGAAACAGTAAATTATGACTTCAGCGCAACCTGCAAGTACACGCCCCAACATCACACAGCTATTTAGTTGACCCCCAAAGAGACAAATTTTAACAGCCCCATGAATAACTGTCAATCAGAGACAGATCGTGAATATTTCTGCTCTTTGAAAAAAAAAATAGGGTTATTGAAGTTAAGGATTCTGTTATGACACGTTTTAAGTCCTTGAAGAAGAGTGAGAAAAAGAGGAGGAGCAGGGTTGTTATAATACGACGAAAAGCCATAAGTTTTATCTGTGAGCGTGTGTGTGTGTGTGTGTGTGTGTGTGTGTGTGTGTGTGTGTGTACCATTGATAGGAGCAGAAGGATGTGAATGTTGTAGTAAGCGCCTCTGACATTTCTGCAGGGCAATTTGCTCAACGTAATGTATTTTTGTGAAGATCTGAATGTTAACACACACTGTATGCATGCGCACAAGCATGAATGAACAATCGCACAAACACACTCATGTGTACTCTCAGTCCAATTATAAGGATGTTTCTTGGTTTTGCTTGCAGGTGAAATCATTCCTGTGGCGGAGGCTGGAATGCTGATTGTAATAAGTATGGAGAGAAGTGACTTGTATGAAACAAGCAAGAGTGTGTGTGGGGTTTTTTTCATGCAGATATGGTATGTGTTCTCTATTGATCCTGCATCTGTTTTAGTTAACCAGATGTGGTTTAATCCAGGTAGGAGGTCCTTAAGAAAAAAAAGGTAATGAAAGTGTCTGTCAATATCAGTCCAAAAAATTATGAAATACATCCAACAGTTTGTAACGGCATAAAGTGGTGCAGCAAACTTGCAGCCAATGGACAACTTGCCATAGCCAAACCAGTGGCATGGCTAAAATGCATTACAAATACTGTTTTTTTTTAATATGTAGATTATAATTTGTGGTCGTAATGACGAACCTGATTCTCAGATGGTGGCCTGCGAGCTAAAAGGACTTTTAAAAAGAAAGAATAGATTAATTGACAGTTTGTGATATCCACAGGGAGAGTGTAGCCAATGAAGAACCAAGAGAAAACGCAATTCCCATGACGAATAAAAATGATACCGGTTAATATTACAGGCTTAACAAGAGGGGTAAAGAAAAATAAACTAATGGAGAGAGAGAGACAAAGACGGACATTGACAGGGGATTTTTAAAAAGTATTTGTAGGCAATACAAGACAGCTCTGCTTACACAATGCCAGAGGTATGCCAGTGTGTGATACCTGCCCACGACTGCTGTCATCGCTTTCGTAATAATAGGCCATTTCCACTATATCAGCCCCCTCCGACTGAGTGACTACAGAGAGCAGGTATGGAGGGGAACACAACGCGGCTGACTGTTTATACATGTATATGTGAATGTGTGTGTGGCAAAGGATGATCATCCAAACCAGGTTCCCCTGAAGCCAAACCACAACAACTCTGCTCTCTCGTTTTATGGACGGTGTCTTACAAGACTGACAGGCCTTGACTCATATCAGTGTGTCTGTAGCACATACGGCATTAAAGGGGAGATGGGTCATAAAAACACAAAGAGTCCTGGTTTGTCTTTGTTTGTGTGTAAAATTAGTAGGGAGGAGTGTACAAAAGGAAACAGGGCAGGAAATGTGAAGTGCCGTCTCAGTGCAGGAAAGCTATTTACTTCCGATGGGACTGAATACCAAGAGAAGCTTGGCTTGGATGTTTGGGTGCTAAGCAAGCTAGCCAGAGAAAACAGATTTGTATCAACAGCCAGTCAGATAAGCAAAGGTCCAGACAATATGTACAATATAGGTCCCTAATTGGTGTCCAAAACCTGAAACGTCAGAGACATTAGCTTCAAAACATCAAAATTTGACAGGAATGTATAAAAACCATGCTTGAAAGAATCGTTTGACATTTTATGAAATATGTCTACTTGCTTTGATGCAGTGGTTAGATGAGGAGAATGATATATATGTCTGTTAAATATGAAGCTAAAGGCTGGAGACTGCTAGCAGCGCTGAAAGTACCATTTTGACTGGAAGCAAGAAAAATCAGCTACAAGCTAAAAAACATACAATCAACACATTATTTATACACTTTGGTCTTTCTAGAGATTAAATTTAAAAAATAATATGTTCATTTCTAATTTTTGACATTTTAATGTCTTTAACTGGTTCCCTTTGTTCCTCGTCTTCTGGCTAAGCTAACCATGTGCTTGATGTATTACACATAATTATTCATTTTTGCTTGAATACAGTAAATCAAATCTACTAATGTTGAAGGCTCTATGCAGCAGACTGCTTGACAGATGAATATTTCTACACATACTCAGAATTTGTCCTCTGATCCCACCATGCTAACCATTAGCAGCAGTGGGCAGCTATTCTCCAGCAGCCTGGGAATGTACACATGTATAGGTGTGTGTCTGTGCGGTGATGAATGTATTTAAGGCTATTTGAGCAGCAGTATGCCAGGCATGGAGAGCCAGCTGTTGGCCCTGGACCCTTAGTAAGTTAAACTGTAAGCAATAAGCACCAGACTCTGTAGCTGAACCAAGTCATTCCTTACATCTCACACATGGCTGAGCTTGGAGGGGCTTCTCTTTGGCTGCATGGCATCGCAGCTTCAAAAGTCTAATAAGACATGTATTGGATTGTAAGAACCTGGAACTTTTTAGTGCCACTTGGGTTAAGGTTCAAGGGAGCTGAGCTTATAAAAGAATGTGGTTTCATTACAGAACACTGACTACAATAAATCTCAATTGTGTGGGGGTTTTTTTAAATCCACTCCAACCAGATTTTTTCAAAAAGGTCATCCTGCTAAACTAAATCTAAACCTTCCTTCAGACATTCCTCTGTTTGGTTGTTGAAAAAAAGGATTCAGCAAGTATCCTGTTGAAGAAGATGTAACAGCAGTTTCACCCCGTGTCAGTGAGATCAGGTGACAATCCTTCCCACACTCTGGAAACACAATTTGCAGGCGAAAACAACATAGAGAAAAGGACATTGCAACAAAAGTGAATGAAGTGAGTCAAATCAAGCTGAACCATGCAGTGGAAATAAGGAACATGTCACATGACTGAGGGGCATCCAAATGGAGGATAACTGATCCTGCCATCAAGAGCTGGCATCAGGAGACCACAAACTTTACTTAAGGCTTGTAAAGACAAAAGAGTGTTTTGAAGACGGTGCCTTTTTTTGACTCTGGTCCACAAAGAAAACATAGAAAAACACATCTAATAGCCAAGTATGGCTTAAACGAAAGGTTTTCAATTGGCTTTTCAGTTTAACAAGCAACTTCTATCCCAAAGTGCTTAAAAGTACACAGGCTAACTCTGATCCCAGGAATAAAGGGTTCCCATTGAAACTCTTAAGACCATATTGAAATGCCAAGTCCTGTGAGCCCATTATAAAAAGTGTGACTCTTGACACGTTGAGACAATCACCTCACACATACAGCACAAAGCTGCTGGCTGGGGTGAGAACTGGCTGTAGAAAGACCATCAGCATTTGAACACACACATAAGGACGCACACTTTTGACATGTAAAAACTGAGTCTTTCTTCACCTTTGCTTTTCAAGTTAAAGCAGCTTGTGTTCGTCTGGTAAGGACACTGTATTCTAATATAGAGGAACAGGATCGTATTGGAAGATAAAATGTAAATGAAGGCCATGACTCTTCACTGTCAGCTCTGTGAACTCTCTCTTTGTTTGTGTGAACTCAGGGTGTGGTCACCGTAGACTGAAATGTTAATTCTCTACCTGCTTTGGTTCCTCTGCCTGTCTCTGCTATTTAAAGGGAACATTTTTTTGTCATTCATTAAAAAAAAGCCTGTAAATCATTATTTTGTATATTACTTTAGTTTAACAATTAGCTGTTTCTGCACGGTTACAATTTGAGTAAAAATCATAATTACATGACTATTTTTGTCAAATATATCCGTATTATGAATTTGTAAAAAGGTTTGGTTAAAAATAAGCATTTTTTTGTATCTGTATTTTTTGACTTTTTTTTAATTCTTAGAAACAAGCTGATTAATGGGTTAAAGTTTTTGGCTTCAACAATTTAAAAAAAAAGAGTTTTTGTCGAATCACAGAAAGCCATTAATTTAAAAGGTTAATGAAATCACCCATCTAAACTATTCTACGTCTAAAAAAGGGCTTCTGTCTTTTCCCATGCTTCCCATAAAAGAGGAACATTATCTGTGACACACAGGAGGAAAGACAGAGTGACAGTCCTGAAGACCCTGCGGTAAGTGAAGGCTTACTCAGATAAGACAACTGAGCCCTCAGCTGCTGAAGTCTAAGCCTTCTACTTTGTCTTCTTGCCCTCGGGGGCAAAGGTGAAGTGACCACAATCAGAGGTCAGGACCCCTGAACCTGCACTGACTCATCAGGTCATGTTTTGGCCTGAGAGAAAGCAGACAGAGGCTCAGCTTGCCTGATACCTGCCTCATTGCGGAGATTGATTTGAACCTGTAATATTTCAGCTGACATGTACATTTGTGTACATCCTGGTAGCTAATTAATCACAGAACGAGACCAGCAACTAGAATACCTTCACATCTCTTTGGCCTGGTTTGCCTCACTGCAGTGAGTGGTGACAGCAGTTCATCTACAAGCATTAAAGCAGTGTAAAAGTCTATTACGGACTGATGGTCACATTATCGACTGAGCTGAATCAACACGGACATCGATTCCGGCAGTATTTTAGAGGATACTTAGCAGAGTGTAGGGTGAGTGCTGAGCAGCATGTCAGTGAGCTGTCAGGAGCGTCTGTGGTCAGAGAGTGGGCGCTGCCATCCGTCTCTAACAGCATTCAGAGAGAGGTTGAGACTGGCAGATGGCCTGGACTAACACACTGGTACAAGCAGAAGTAGCACTGGTGTACAACCCATTTAGGTGCATCAGTAGTTGCACTTTAGCCCATTTTTCACTGGACAGATGAAGTGACACCAACTTGCATCTGTGTATTGTCTGATCAGCAGATGTAGAGACGAGATATTTCAATGCATACACTAATTTCTATATGTTCAATATGTCTCCATTTAAACAGTGCAAGGACATTGTTCCAGCTGAGTCCACAACAAGTTTGAAAGACAAACTAAAAAACAAGAACTTCTGGGACATTTTCATTGGCATCCTTTTTGATCACCACTGCTTAATAACCCTTTCCAACCTGGAAAGTGATGTGATTGTGATGTCTAGCATAAAACATCACGATATACTTATTACTTGTACTCTACTTGTAATGGGAAAGGAGTCTGTCTATAATTAGTGTGTTTTCCCAGTTTTCAAACCCTAAAACAAGCATTCATTTTGGTTGGAAGAGGGTATCTGAAGATGGAGCCAAAATTCAGGGTATAGAGGTTAAGGAAAAAGCTCTCACGTTCTGTTTGCTAAAGATAACCATTCAGTGGCATCTCTAGTCAGTTTTTTAGGTTTCAGCACCCAGTAAAGTATCCTCCTTACACCTCTTATCACTAAAGAGACATCAGGAATGAGTAGGAGCTGGTTCTTGGCACTGCTCTATCCCAGGGTATCCTGGGTACAACACACACCAACACAGACAAACAGCTCCTCACTGTAACCAATGAGGTAATTTAATAAGGTGCTGCCTAAGGTAGACAGCAGCATGCATGTCATTTTAAAACATCACATGGGATGAATGGAGACAATGAGAGGCCTTGTGGGTCCTCCTCCTGCTCCATAAGAGAGGTGTCGAGGGTTATAAGGAGGGCAATAATTCTGCTCATTTTCTCTATTACTGACTACCTGTGGAAACCAAAACAGAGTGGCAGGATTAGTTGGAATTATGTGGAACCGCATATCTTATTGTTTTAGACTCTCTAAAACCCAAATAGAACCCCAGTTCAGCAAAACTTAGGCTGCAGTTTCATATTTAACAAACATAAAATGATCATTTGCTAATCCTTTTCATGTACATCCAATTGAAAAAGGGTGCTTAGAGTAGTTAAATAGGAACTTAAATCTCCATGTAAGCTCTGTATCAGCTCAGTATGTTGGACGACTGTTAGCATCAGCATCCTCTTTAGCTAACATGCAAGCAAACACACACGTAAAAAAAAAAACTTGCAAAATTATCAATTGAATGATCTGAAAACTACTTTATTATAGCTACTATTACCACTGTATTGGGATTGTACTTTAGATGGCAGGGTATAAAAGCCGATGGCATGCTATAAAAGCTGTTCCTGAAGGATAAAACAGCTTCTACTTTGATACAGGTGTAACTGAAGACATTTTGGGAGGGCGAGGCAGTTTTTGTGTGCCGTATAAAAGGTGGAAGGGATCTTTGTGTGAAACTTGGCCTTAACACTCCAGGGGAAGAGGTCGGCCGCTGCAAAGCCCACAGCTGCTGAGCGATCAGGATCATATGTGACGGAGAGAGGGGCGGCTGTGTCTGCGTGTGTGCGTGTGCGGGTTCAAATGCATGCTTATGTACAAGTTATGGATGTGTGTTTGTGTGTATGAGTCACACCATCCAAAATGTAACAGGAGGATGTTTCAGTTCAAAGCAGCATCTTGACACCTTATCAAAAGGCAGAGCAAACTCAATACACCTCGGAGCTCCCTCTGTCTGCATCTCCGTATCCGTCTCTCCCTCTCTGTTAAAAGACGAGGCCCGGAGGTGTTGCAGGAAACACACAAAGCTTCAATCTGCATGCCTTAAGTCTGTTCCTTTGAAATTATTACAGAGGCCTAAGCCGCACCGCCTGTAGCAGCCAAGTGTGACCCAGGGTGTGGTGTACGCTTTACTGTGATGCTCCTATATGTCTCTGTTGATGCATATGCACATATATACTTCCCCTTAAAGCCAGGAGAGAAAGGTGCTGTCAGAGCAGAACAGAAGCTGTCATGAGGGTGTAAGGTGACACCTGCGATGACAGCTGTTGTGACTGACACATTGGAGAAAAAAGGGTAAGGGTATTCCCAAATTTTCCTCTCAGTCAAGGTTCAAATCCCCTCATGACAGTAAACATCCAGGTCACCTAAGTGCCTCTGAGCGAGACATTAAATATGTTGCGCTTGACCTCTTCAGAGGGAAAAAAAATTCTTTAATCCTCCCAGGGATCAACAGTTATATATACATAATATACCTGAATTTCTACTGGTACGGGTATTATAAAGAGCTAATTCTAGCATGCTAACATGCTTAATAACAATAAAACTACCATGCTCATGTTAAGCAATTGTTTTCCAAGGTTCCTTTACAAGTTTGTTGTGTTAACATGCTACAGTTTGCACCAATGATAAAGTAACAGCTAAGCAAAGTAGTCGTAGCCATTCCTATTGCTCTTGATGGGAATGTGAACGGGTGTACCAAATAGCACAGCAATCCATCTAATAGTTGTTGGGATATGTCATTCTGGAGCACAGTGGTGGACCATGGTTAGTGTGGCTAAACTGTACACTGAAATTAGCCTCACCCTAAAAATCCCTGAAAAATACACTGCAATTTACATGGTAAGAGGTTGGTTCTGCCCAATGCTCAGGTAGGAATACTTCCCTGTGCGTAATCAAAGGCTTTAAAATTAGCATGGCTGTCTATCACATGGCCTGCCACTTCGACACAGAATAAGAAACTGAGCAATATATAGCCACATAAACAATACCGGAAATCAACACTCGACTTAATCGAAAAGATAACATTTCAGAAAAGTCGAGTGCTGCCTGACAGACAGTGAGATACAAAGGGACAACAATTTGAGAGCCAAGCAAGCATCAACAAGTTCCCACACACAAGCTATTAACTGTCAAGATTACACCTGTCACCAGCTCCTTCTCTGGCTGTCGCTGAGGGGGGATGACTAAAACTGACACCTCTGTGAACACAATCTGGCAAGACGTCTTTCTGATGAGTCCAAAATCAACACCGGGTCAGCATCAAAAACCCCAATCAAGGAAGAGCAATTATGAAAAGGTGTCAGCTTTCAGGAAGTTTGTTGATAGAAATGTTTTCATTTGAACTTTTCTGATCTACTTTAACCTATTTTTTTTTATATCACAAATGTTCAGAACTGTTTTAGAATATCTTCATTGACAAGATTTCTGAAGGGCACATTTTTTTGTTCAGCTCTGGATTAAGCAACAGGGCTTTAATGTTGAACAGTTATTGGTCTGTTTGTGCCAGTGAACTCAATCCATTTAAGCCCGTTTGACATTTCATCCTAATACCTGCATTGTCAGTGCCAATGCCAAGTCTTAATAGCCGTGAGGATCGTAGCCCAGTGCATTACATATGGGACTATTACACAGAGAGCGAGGGTTGGTCCTCAGTAATGGCTAAGATATGAAGTTACAGTGCATGGCAGAAGTAATGACATAGTGCAGGATTAGAGATGAGGTGGGAGAGTGCTTACTAACCATCAAAGTATTTGAACTTTTAAAATGGAAGTAGGGTTGTAACGAGCAGGAAGTTGCTGATAAAAAGACGAGGAACTAAAAGGTGAATGAATGATGCAGCAAAACTCATTTTCAACAAATTATTGCCAAGAAAATGTAGATACACACTGAAAGAAAAGATCATTTTAGCTTAAAAGAAAGGTAGCTAGAAATTTGGGCAATATATTTGTAGTTTGTAGTATTTGCATGCTAAATATGAAGGTACAGAAGATAACACATGGTTAGCCTAGCCTGGCCCGAAGACTAAAATAGCAGGGGAGAGCAGCTAGCTTGGTTTTGTCCAAAGGTTGGATAACATTTGAGAAATTTTGACACCACTACCAAAAGCAAAAGTTATATGGACCTTTTTATAACTTCATTTGACACCAATGATTTAAAAATAGTCTTTATTTCATAATCTGCAAAAAAGATAAGATGTAGGTAACACTGGACCGGAGAAGGTGTACCTTTTCTTCAGGCAGTAGCTTCCCGGTCTTGTTTTATTTTGTTTTAAGTTTCATTTTCAAAGTCTTCCATGTCCCAAATTTTTTTAAAGAAAAGTTATAATTGACCATGATGCATTAACCTGCCTCAGCTCCTCAGGCAGGTTTGTCCATCATTACAGGGACCCTGGTAATAACAATTTGCCCTCCTCTGGTTTTCAGTCTAGACCGAAGAGCTCCGACACCTCAGGCTAAAGTCTGGTTTCTCAGAGTTAAAAGGGCAGTAATGCAGCTAAAGGTCAAGCTGTGTTTTTACAGAAGCGAGTGAGACCTTAAAACAGAATCTGAAATCACGACTGCACATGTTTACACAGTTGAATGGAGTCACATGACTTCGGTTCTCATGTGCAGCTGGAGTGTATCGGTAAATAATCTGACCTCATGACATGCAACCTAAACATGGCTGGAATTTGAATGCTTGAATCTAAATTTGTCTGTGTTGCCGTGACAAGTAAATGTCGTGTCATTCACATGGGACCGTTGCCATACAGTAGCACCAGAGAAGCTTCATCTACCTGCTTCTAAATAAGAAAAGCAGGTAGCAGGTACAGATACCCGAACACATATCCCAGAAATTAGATATAAGCCACAACTGTCCCCCTATCATCTCCTCTTTCTTTCTTCTTCTCCTGCACTGTCACACATGTCATTCACTTGAGCTTCATACTGTATATATATACACCCTAAGCCCCCACCCCACTGCCACTTAACATTCCTGCAGCTGGTCATCGCACATCATGACGCATGTAATGTCACACTCGTAAGCCAGCGGCGCTGCTCACCCTCCCAGCCTCCCCCTGAGAGAGACAAAGGGGAGTACTGTGTCGTCTGAGTGAGAGGGAATGAAAAAGAAAGGAGACTGAGAGAAGTGTGTCAGGTTACAATCAAAAGCGACCCCCTCCACCCCTCAAAACCTGCTGGAGGATGAGTGGTGAAATCACTGTCCTGCAGCATGTAAACGAGAGATAACCCTGACAGTGTGTGTGTGTTTGTGTGTGTGAGAGAGAGATAGAAGGTGATGGGTGTCATCTGTGTTGCAAACTGCATGAAGCATCACAATTTACACTTCAGGGGAGACACGACAGGTTGATAGTGTATTTTTTTTTAATTACAGATATCAAAATGAAACTTCCCAAGTTTATTATTTTTAACCCAAGACAATATTTTTTTTGTTGTCATTTTTCTGAAATGTTGTGTTTAGATCGGCACATGAGGCTCTAACTCTATTAAATATGCATTTATTTGCATATATTTCCAGGACATAAATCCGAACATTGGAAAAAGCTAATTTCGAAGTTATTATTTAAATTTGTTGATATTTATTTTTTTTAATAGGAAATTGGGTTGTCTCCTTTTATAATTTAATAAATCAGAAACTACTGTCAAAAGCCTAAAATCAAATTTTTAAGAACATAGTAAAATAATAACATAAATAGATAAATAAATATAAACGTGTGTTAAAAAAAAAAAAAAAAAAAAGATATTGAGTCTAACTCACTTCAACAAAAATATAAAACATGTAAGAAAAAAAAATAATCATGAAATTGTGAATTTCTTTCCACTATTCTGAAAGATATGCTTTCAGAGAAATATAGCCCCAAACCTCAAAATGACCAGTACATGAGAGAAAACATGTTTTGCCCAAAGTGTCTCGCCTTAATTTACACAAAATTAGCACAGAAAAAGATCACTTCATCAAAGGTACAACCCCCTATGTACTCCTCTCCCTTGATCAACCAGGACCCAAAACAAAGGTGTTTGCAAACAAACATCCCCCGCAGCACACACTTGCTTAAAGGCAGCTCACTTTCTTGCCCACTTTGCAGACAGCAACAAAAACAAGCACAACGCTTAGAGAGATTTCCTGATCTTGAGAAAGCAGCACATGGATTAATGGTGTGGGAGGAAATGAGGCTCAAGTAGCATAAGGTGGGCAGATTTGGGAGACTCAAAAGTCCCAGCTGTCCTGGGTATAAAAAAAAAACAACTTTTACTTTTGTACCTTTACTTGAGTCAAACTAAGTTTTCCCATGAGGTAAAGGGAGTACCCCGCCTGCCCCACAGTCGCTGCAGTGAGGCAGCAGCAGCCAGCCTTGGATCCTCCTCTCCCTAGTCTGTAATTGAGTGTTCAGACATCAGTGGAGTCGAACAGTGACCAGTCCTGATCCCTTGGTATTTACACTTCAAACCCTAGTCTCCCAGCCTGGAGGCACACACACACATACACACACCCAGACCAGAACATTAAAGCCCATGATGGATGTACAAGATTAAGCATGAACATGATTCCTTTCTTGCTCATTGAACACACAAACATGGAGGTATGAGCTCAGTTATTACACCTGCACATATTCTTTGCTCCTACTTCTTAACATGACTCAGGACAAGAGGGCACAATGTTATTGCTGCCAACAGGGCTGAAAGAACATACTGGGCACACTGCTTTAAGCTATTTTTATCTTCAAGTGCAATTTTCAAAGCTGCAAAAATAAGACAATAGAGAAAAAAAGATTTCTCAACACTAATTTCACCATATGCACTTCCCTTCTTACCAATAAGTATACTAAGTATACTACACAAAATGTTGCATATATTTTTGAGAAGTTTCAATAAGCACTACAATGTAATTATTCAAATTCATTTTTAATTGTTATATTTTATATATATTTTTTTAAATATATCTGATATAGTTTTCATAGTGTGGTGCACCAAGGATACAGCATATCTTATTTATTCTAATTAAATGTATTTTTAAAAAAAATAATTTTATATTATCAATGTTGACATATTTTATTTATATATTTTTTATGATGTATTTTATTTTTATATTTCTATAATAATATTAAGAAAAAGTATGTTTTTTTTCCCCAAGGTTCTATTTCTACTTTCTTTCAGTTAAATTAAGTTACAAATGTATGAACAAAGTCCTCTGTTTAGCATAGTTTAAAAAACTTTAATAAATGCATTATGTTTCAAAATTCAAGGAATATTTGCATTAAGTAATCTCGATCTCAATATTGACCAAAGTAATCATGGTTATGTTTACTGCCATAATCGAGCAGCCCTCCTCGTACAACGAACCGCAGGTAGGTATAACACAAAGACAAGCCTGCAAAAAGATATACGGGCACACTGACAAGAGAGGCATGCAGACGGATAAAGAAAGCTAGAAGAACAGTAATCTAATAAGTTTCTGTGACCACTGAGGACAGATTTAGCCAGGACAACCACGTGTCAGGACAGCAACACTCTCTCGACACATGGGTGCATTCCTTAGGAAAGTGCAGGGAGACAAAGGAAGACTAAGAAAGACACGAGGGAAGACAATAAGTCAGGGGGTGAGGAAGGAACAGTGAGATAGGAGGGAGGGGGAGGACACCGAGGGGAATGTGGTGAGGGGCACAGTTTAAAGCCAGGAGTGTGTGATATCTTAGGAATGAATGGGATCTCCCAATATCAGTTACTGAGAGTGCCAGCATATCTCACACACATACTGCAGGAAAACATATGAGACCAAAGCCTGCAGGCTCCATACAGAACACTTTCATAGATAAAGATTTTCAACTGTTTGGTTGTCTATAATGTAAATAATGGTTTCAAGTATTTATACTTTTTTTTTTTTTAAATGTCTTGTTAATATGTTAATACCTTTAAATGTATAGTTATGTTGCTTGTTTCTATTTTCTTAATTTTCTGATAGTTTATGCACAAAAGGATTTGTCAATGGATTCGTTCAAGTGATGAAATAGATACCCCAATAATGAGAATATTCCTTAATTAACATCCTCTCAGAGCCAAACAGAAAAGACTCCCATCTACATGTGTACCCCCTCCTGCTAGGACACGGCCCTCTCTGCTCCATCCATCAGGCTGGGAGGTCATAAGTCACGTGTAAAACAGTACAGGGTCATTTCTCACCACTGAGTGTGTGTGTGTAAAACCCCATGTCTCGCTTTGATCTTAAAGGTGAGAGGTCACGTGTCCTCACCGTGTGTTCATCGCTGACACACCTGAGCTCAAGTGAGGAGTCAAATTTCACTCGTCGAAACATCAAACACATGACAGTTACCTGGGAGAAGACGGGAAGAGGAGCAGAAGTCTAACTGGAAGAGGTTTGTGGCTTGATTCACTCAGGAAGTAATTTGTCTTTCCCAGTATTTGTCCCACCATGACTTGTGGGATGCAAAATTCCAATGCCAAATAGTTATTTAAAACCAAAGTATGCCATGGGCAGATCGTAGGAAGATCTCTCACTGAATTTCATCATGTGGCAAGAAAGCATGAATGAAAAGCCACAAAATTCATATAGACAGCAATGCATCACACCCATCAATTTCAAATGTATTGCACAAGCATTCTGTGCCTGATAATGATGAGACAATTACATTTTCTTTCCTAATAAAAAGAAGCAGCAGTTTCCACAGGAATGTTTTTCAGTAGCCTGTTCACAGAAGGTCACAGAGTACATCAGCAGACTGCATTTTATTTCAGCCTGGACTTTCAAATAAGCTCCTGTGTCACAGCAGAAAACTAATTACGTATATTGAGAGAGGGAAAGCAGAGAAAGTGTTGGGGGGAGGCAGGGTGGACAAGAACAGAAATGTTAAAAAGCTGAGCTATGCAACTCCTCGAACGGGATTAAGAGCAAAACCAAAAGCATGGAAGCTCAGCAAAAGCCCCATGGGGGAAAGAGTGGAGGAAGGGGGGGGGGGAGGCAGGCGGGTGTGTGTGAGTGCATGTAGCGGCATGCCGCCCCACTCGCTGAGAGTAAAGTAAAAGATCAGAGCCAGGGTGGAAAAAGACGATTGAGCATCAATCATTCCTAATCGTTTAAGTAGCAATCTGCTATGCTGCATCACTGAATGATATAACACAACTCCAGTTAGCCAGTTCGTGCAAGCTCTAACTCCTGCTGATGTGAACCCCACCTACCAGGTACGGGAAAAAAACTCTCAACATTAGGTGATGACTGGTGCAGATCAGGAAGCAGAAGGTTGGTTGCAGCTAGTATAAGAATGTGGTGGCTACATGGACAAATCACTAATCATCCAGGCTGCTGACAGCATGGGCTTACTGACAACAAAAGCCAGGCAGATGCTGGTGAATCTTGGCTGTAGATGGTTGGTCTGACTGTCAGTTCTGGCAATCAACCAGCTGGTTTCAGAGTCTAATTGTGTAGGTAACAAATTGATGAAATTGTGATTCAAGGGTTTTCTTGTGTACCACTGCAGGCTTGCTTTGATTTGAAAGTAATAGCGGGCATGTCTCAGACTGGATCGACCTCGGTGGCACAGTGAAAGTTTATACCTGTAGAGGTCAACACAGCAGAGAGAGCGAGGATAAAGGTGCACTACAAATCTGCCTTTGTGCCAATTAGAAATTGACGGATACTCATCTTTTAGAAAACAGAGTGAAAACCCTAAAGGTTTTAAGTGAAATTTGACAAGCAAAGATAAGAGCTCTTACAATGAGAACACATAGCCCTTAGCTATCGAACCACAGCGCTTACCATCCCACACACACACTCAGTCAGTGCAGGGGGAGAGGGAACGAGGACAGATAGTGTTGTGGCTAGCAGAGTGTGTAAAGCCAGTGTATCTCAGGGGAGTTATCAGGGCATTCTTGTGTTTCAGCAGAGGGCCAGAGAAACATTCTCAGGCCTTCTGTTCGCCAAAATAAAAGCACCTGTGCACTCCATTGACAGGCTCACAGAAGAGCCTTGATTAGGAGGAAGAAAGGACAAAAAACTCGACAGCTGAAACAAATCAATGCTCACTGTGCTACATCAACAGTATTTTGTTCCATTGATCAAACATAACAACCGGGTTTAAGCAGGCAGGACAGCTAATGCATTGCTACAGTGACGTCACTACTTATGGACAGAGAGAGTTAATGGTACTGTGAGCAGACATAATGAGCTAATAACTCAGATTCACTCAGGAATAGTCATAATGAGGCACACACTCAGGATCCATGGAAGAGAAACAGGGCCGTACTCTACAATGAGTATAATCTATAATAAACCATTAACAACTGAGAGTGCTTCAGATACCAGTAAAGTACTTAATTTGTCTTCTGTATTGCTACTTTGTTCGAAACTATAGCCCAACTGATTAATCGGTGATACAGGCGGTACCTATCTTTAACAACATAGATCGTCCACACTGATATATTTATGTAAAAATAAAAATTATTTCTGAGATTTTAAAAAAGGTATAAGTCTATCCTTATTTTCTTAGTGTATATTTCTATAGTTGGGTTGACAGTGTCATCTCCAACTTCATCTAAAATTCTGTGCTTCACTTCACCACACACAGACTGAATGGTTTACACTGCTGCAATAGCAGGTCAATATGAAAAGACCTCGTAAAGACCTCAAAATCAGAAAGTGAAAGAAAAGAGGTCAAAACAATAACCACAAAACAAAACTAAGCACTTCAAAAGAGAGTAAAGGAGGCCACTGGAGCCAGAAACTGAAGACTAGATTCAAGAGAGACAGACACAATCCGACTCTTGTCTTCTTGTTAAGGTACTATTAGCTGGCCAGTCCCCTCAGGCCTTCCTCTGTCAAGAGCCCAGGGTTGAAAGGTCAAGACATCAGCGGTAATGGTTACCTAACACTTGACATCAGTGTGAGCCACCAAAAAAGGGGGGTTGGAGTAGGTGCATCTGTTTAATTGCGCATGTACACGTGCTTGCTTAAATTTGTGTGCACATGAGTAAAAGTAATGAAGAGTCCCCCTTTGGGACCATCAGGAGGTCACTGTTGTCAGGGATACGGCAAGAGCTGTCAGCTGTTATTGATAAACATGAATGCAGTGACAGTGAATGAGGGCTGTACAGGCTGGAACTATTGTGGTCAGTCGCTGCCTCCTCAGATGCTCCATGGGTCGTCTATAACGGCCATAAAGCCCTTAGAAAAGGGATGGCCCATCTTTTGTCCGAGACAAAGACAGGGCACAAGTAATTTAGGAAAAACTCTGTTGGAGAAAAAGGGGAGACATCTGGGGGAAGCCAAGAGCTACTATATCATTCTATCAATGCCAAAAAATTGGAGAAAAGCCCCTGAAATGATCAAAGAAAGGTATTTCCTTGCGTGCAGAAAGATCTGAGAATTATTTCAACTCGTCAAAATGATTAAGAGCATAGAGTTAAAATAACCACAAACACGATTAAGTTGATGGAGTGGGAATGTGGGTAGCCCTGCTGCAGCCATGTCCATAGCAGCTCATTTGTATTCCCTCAGTATGTGTGATATGCTGGCATTCTTTGGCTTAGCGAGATGATAGAATGACACAGAAAGAGGGCGAGCTGAAGAGATCTAGCTGTGTTTGGGCTGTGTGCCCATTTCAGGGCTTAATGTGCTCCAGGAGATCAAGAGATGGAGAGTGAGAAAAGGATAAGAAACAGAAAGAATCAAAGACTGAGGGAGAGAAGGTTGAGCAACCAGCTGTCAATAGGTGACAGGGTAGTTATTCTGTCAGGGTATTAGATTTATCGTGCCTGTTCGCTTGCCTGATTAATGCCACTGTGGTTTCTTGCAAAGTGTGTGTGTTTTCCTGTCCCGTAGCAGTTACCTGCTGGTTTAGGTGTGAATGTCCAGTGTTTGCTTTTGTCTAATCTTTAACTTGAGAGAACAAAGTCTGCTTCTGTTGTGGAAAAAAGCAACTTAAGGCAAACTCTTCCTGCATGACCTTGTCAATACCCACACACACCTTGACTTCCAAACCCCTAATGCAGAAAGCTCCATAAATCTTAACTCTTCCCTTTCATTCAAATTCCAGGTAGGTGTGAGAAACATGTCAAAACTAAGCAAAGCAAGAAAAGTTATGCCAGTTATATCCTGGGAGACATCTTGTCACAAGATGTGCATAAAGCTCCCAGATGCACACCTACACAGGGCCAGAAACCTTCAACCACTTCAAATGCTCTCAGGGTGGGAAATCATGTGTGTGTGCATAAGCCTGGACTATAATGCACGTGTGTGTGTTCCAATGAGTGACAGAAACCCACATATCTGCAACAACAAAGGACTTGGGTTATCAGAGTGCCCTGCTAATAGCACCTTTTTATTACCTAAACCAACCACTTGCACACAATAGATTTATCACCTTGATGGCAGAAAACCAGCACAACCGGATCCTGCAGAGAGCCTGCAGCAAACACTCACTTAACATACAGTCAACACCAACCAAAACCTGCCCTCGGCCTCTCGACAACATATGTTTCTATATTGACTCTCTAGTGTGATGATACATCACAAGTTATGACTCAAATTTCCAGCTTTGGCACATTTTATTGCCATGTGAGACATGTTACTGATTAAAAAACAAGGGCTTCCTGACAGAAAAAAAAGAGCTGTTAAGTGAAGGAGAGATTTTCTGAAATTGTTCTTACCTGTGACTGAAATGGTCATGGGGGCTTCAAGGGTCCTGTCATTGTCCAGGTCCCTGCTCAACCTCAGATCACCAGTGTCCTCATTCAGGAGCAGTAAATTGAGCTCATTTCCAGTCTCAAACTTGTACCGTAGCTTATCCGACACATCCGGGTCATGAGCTGGTACCTTTCCTATTATTCCTGATGGAAAACTGTTGGATTTGTTGGTGATGTAGTTGTTGAAGATAATCTCAAAGTCTTGCAACACCGGCATATTGTCATTCATATCTATAAGCCGTATGTGCACAGTGGCCCGACTCACGAGTGGTGCTGAGGTGGCCTGGACCACAATGACATACTCTGTTTTAGTCTCATAATCCAGGTCTGTGAGTGCATAGAGGTCGCCATTAAAAATGTCAAGCTGGAAAACCTCTGGAATATTCCCTTCAACAATCTGGTACATGATCTGAGCATTGGTGCCCTCGTCAGGGTCGGTGGCAGTGATCCGGGCCACAACAGACCCCAC
The DNA here is from genome assembly GCA_028566105.1 of Hypoplectrus providencianus. Taxonomy (NCBI): domain Eukaryota; kingdom Metazoa; phylum Chordata; class Actinopteri; order Perciformes; family Serranidae; genus Hypoplectrus; species Hypoplectrus providencianus. The sequence continues at coordinate 11,100,795 of JAOWBC010000904.1, read as the reverse complement.
CTGGCTGTTCTCCTCCACATCAATGAACAGCTCGTCCTTCTCAAACACTGGAGCATTATCGTTTATGTCCTGGACAACTACTTGAATGGGGACAGCTGCTTTCAGAGGTGGAACTCCCTTATCCACAGCGTACGCTTTCAGAGTGTAAATAGGAACATTCTCCCGGTCCAGTTTACGAGCAGTTCTGATGATGCCAGAGTAAGGCTCTATGAAGAAATCCCCTTCTCCATCATCGCCACCCTGAAAGGTGTAGCTCACCCTGCCATTTGAGCCAGAGTCTCTGTCAGAAGCAGATATCTGGAGCACGCTGGTGTACACAGGTGCATCTTCAAATACAGTCCCCTGGTACCTGTCCCGAAGAAACTGAGGAGTATTGTCATTGGCATCAAGAATTATAATCTCCACGTAGGTGGTGTCAGATTTTTGAGGGATGCCATTGTCTCTGGCAATGATGGCTAGTGTGTAGGAGGCCTGGTCTTCATAATCAATCTCCATTTGGGTTGTGATGGCACCTGTATCCGGGTCGATTTTAAACTGAGGAACATTGTCCTCCATGACATATGTGATGCGAGCGTTCTCACCCGTGTCCTCATCTGTTGCACTGATCACCACCACAGTGGAGCCCACTGGTTTTTCTTCACTGAGCATCACCTGGTAGTTGGCACTTTGGAAGACGGGCCGGTGTGTGTTAGCGTCCGTCACATTGATGAACACTTGAGCAGTGTCGTATTGTGTTCCATCACTGGCAGTGACCGTCAGGACGTACTGGCGTTCCTGCTTATAGTCCAGAGGGAGGGCTAGGGTGATGAGACCGCCGCCGCTTTGGCTCGTGATGGCAAAGCGGTTTCTGGTGTTGCCACTGGAGATCTGATAAGTCACCACACTGTTGACATCCCTATCAACAGCCGTCATTGTCAACACACTGGTCCCCACAACAGCATCTTCATTGATCTTCAGTGAGTAGACCTTTTCTGTAAATGTGGGAATGTTGTCATTCACATCAAGTACTGTGATGCTAACACTGGCTGAGGATGACATCACAGGTATCCCATGATCCCTCGCCTCCACGCCAAAGGTGTAAAAGTCAGTGGTCTCCCTGTCTAGCTCCTCACTTACTGTGATCCAGCCTGTGCTGTTGTTGATGGTGAATGGAAAACCAGGCGTGGTGTCAGTTAAACGGTATTCTAAACGGGCGTTTTCTCCTGAGTCACCATCAATTGCTTGGATATGGATCACAGAGTAACCAACAGCCACATTTTCCAATACGGTAGCCTGGAAAGGTGTGCTGACAAACATAGGCGCATTGTCGTTCACATCCACCACTTGCACCACCACCATCCCTGTGCCGTTTATCAGAGGAGGCCTGCCACCGTCCTGAGCCTTAATCCGCAAATTGTACTCCCGTATCATCTCATAGTCCAGAGGGTTGATGACGTCAATCACACCGGTGGGGGAGTGGATGTAGAACTGGCCCTTGACATTGCCGCTGATGATGCTGTAATGAACTTTGGCGTTGTTCCCCTCATCTTTGTCTGTAGCCTCCACCTGGATGACTTTGGTGTTGACCACCACATTCTCTGGGACCTGAACAACATATCTCTTCTCACTGAACTGTGGGTAGTTGTCATTTTCATCCTCCACAGAGATTTTGACAGTGGCGGTGGCGCTGCGGGGGCCTGGATCTTTGCCCTGGTCGTTGGCCTCAACAATCAGCTGGTACTTGGCCCGGGTCTCCCTGTCAGGCCGCTCCCTGATCCTCACCAGGCCGTTTCGAGGGTCAATTTCAAACACAGAGTTAACACCTTCCCCATTCACAATTTTATAAATCATGTTGGCGTTGGAGGGAGCGTCCCCATCTGTGGCTCGGATTGTCATCACTTCAAACCCAACTTCTACATTCTCCCGGATGCTCACGCGGTATTCAGTCTGCTCAAACACAGGGCTGTGGTCATTAGTGTCACTCACTGTGACAGTGAGGTAAGAAGTGGCAGATCTTTTCGGAGAGCCATTATCAGTTACAGTGACTTTGAAAACATGTGTGTCTTTGACTTCTCTGTCTAGTGACTGGGTGGTTGTTATGCTCCCTGTCCTAGAGTTAATTTCAAAAAAGTCATTGGACCTGCTGTCAAACAAGGCTTCCATGCTGTACTCCAGCCTCCCTCCCTCTCCATCATCCGGGTCAGTGGCTTTCAGGGTGATAACCCGCGTGCCCGGAGGCTCATTCTCGGGGACAGACACCTGATAGTTGGGCAGCTGGAACTGTGGAGCGACATTTACCTGTCGCTTCCCCCGGCGCATCAACCTGCCAGACTTTCTCTGCGCGGTTTCTGAGGAGGACCCATGATGTTTGAGCACTTTTACAAGCGTCAGACTCAGCTGCACAGAAAGCCTGCCGCCTGGAGAGCTGTGCAGCGCGCAGTGCAAATTCACCTCGGGCTGTCCTCTGTGCTCAAGACACAAGTCACTGGCCAGGAACAAATCCCCATGTCGGAATACCGCACTCAAGTCTTTGCCAACGCACATGGTGTCCAAAAAGTTGGCGTTGCGCGTAAAAGCAGGCAAAAGTTCTGTTACATTCAAAAGCAGTTTACCTGCGGGTAAGCAGGAAGTTGACTCCAGGTTTGCAAGGTGTTTAATGTGAATGTCTGGCTTACCTGGCGCCTTCTTTCTCTTGTATTTAATAAAACAGTCCTGGCCGTGAACAAACACATTAAACTGTGTCAGAATAACGTCCCCAGATGTCAAGGAAGCTGTCCTGAAATAAACAGGCGCTGGGTTCCTCGGTGTGTGCGCGCACTGAACTTTATGGGACAGGCTGATGATCCCATTGTGTTTCTCAACTTGGAAAAAGCTCTGGATGAATTTGGGTGATAATGTCCTGTCAAGTTTCGAAGTCCACCCTGGGCCGAGCGACAGGTTCGCCAAAAGTGTCCCGGGCTGTAAAGTCTCCGAAAGGTGTATCTCCAAACATCCCACAAGCGGCACGTTGAACAGGACACAAACCCAAATCCAACACATCGATAGCTCCATGCTTGTGAACAAAATCCCATTCAACTTCACTGAAACTCCTCCGCAAAAGCTTAACTCTCCCTCTCCCAACACCGCGTTTTAGTTTTATCCCTCATGGTGAAGTTTTTAACGTGGAAAAGGACGCTCGGTATCCATAGTCTCAGCGTATCCACGGCGCGCAGCAGCTGCGTTAACCCACAATGAGTGCAAAATGAGTACAAAATGGCTCCGTGGCTCTCCTCCGCCTCCTCCTCCTCCTCCTCCTTCTCCTCTCCTCCTTAGAGGCTTATTACCATAAACCTGCTGGGTTCCCCCTCTGGGACGCTGGGGGGGGTGGGGGGCTATTTTTTTCTCATGGAGATTTAGGAAGTGGCCCTGACCGGGTGACCAATGCGCACAAGTGCATTGTTATGACAATAAGGTGAGAGTTGGTAAAATTCCTAATGCGTGTTTGAGTGTCGCTCCCTCTTCAGCGCCTGTATGTTGAAGTAGTTGTAAGAACAAAAAAAAGACATGAAAAGCAGCTGAACTGAGACTTCAAGGCCACAACTTTAGACAATGTTACTGGCGTGACACACAACTCCAATGTGCTGCTTCTCTTCGGTTAAAGTAATTTAAAAAAGGTGGAGGAGTTCAAATAGTTACATCATCCATCAAAGCGAATGTTACATCTTAATAAAACACGTTTTATGTTACAGCTTATGTTTTATCTGAAAAACCGAATCAGAATCCAAATTACTTTAATACTCCCAAGGGGGGAATTGCTTTGGTTACAGAGACTCCAGTGCAAATACATTTACAAAC
>JAOWBC010000904.1:11049105-11066725 GCA_028566105.1 Hypoplectrus providencianus | reverse complement strand
GAGAGACAGAGAGAGAGAGAGAGAGAGAGAGAGAGAGAGAGAGAGAGAGAGAGAGAGAGAGAGAGAGAGAGAGAGAGCAGCTATGCTTCCATTAACAAGTTAAATAAATAAACAGCAAGATATCAAATTTGGGAATTTGGGAAAACAGAAACAGCACAATTTAAATCTTCATCATGTTGAGCGAGTTAACAGAGTGGCATTTGACACATAAAACATTTGTTCTTATTTTTGCTAATGTGGGTGAAAACACTAAAGGCTTTTACAGACTATGACCTTTTTTGTGTGAAAATGTAAAATAAATACATTTTTAAAGTTGTATTCACTCAGATGCAAATATTACGCAGCCAAAGAAAGATTTTTTCTTTTTTCAGAACAAGTTTTTTAAAATAATTTTTGGAGCTTTTGCACCACAAATGAAATCATCAACCAATCAGATTGTGCATAAAGGCTCAAAACGTACAATTTGGTGTAGCTTGAGTCAAGATTTGCATGTTTTCTTATGAGGCTCCAAACCAAGGCAGCAAACTTTCTAACTAGACAAAGGTACCATAGCATGATCACCTGCTAACAGTGATATTGTAAACATGCGATCATGTTTCTCATCTCGTGGACTTGTCGTTACAGTTTCAGATATTTTACTATTAAACAGAGAATTAATTTTTTGACCTGATGATGGTACTTAGTTTAAAATCAGAGGATTCCATGCTATCACAGTTCATCCTGAGGGAACATGAAAACCAAACCTGGAAGTCATGATGCTAATGCACTCATTGGCTTTTTTTTTTAAGATGTTGGAAACTTAATACATCATCCATGGCAAGAAGGGTGAAACAGATATATTACATTTCAAATTGCCCTCATAATAATTTAGCATGTCAAGTGAACCAAATGAAATGCCTCTGCTGCTCTTCGTATTAGCATAAAAGTGATGCATTTTCTCTTCAGCTCATCTATTATAACTTGAATAAAACTTAGAAATGGATAGCACGGCTAGTAAAAGTGACAGAGGCGTAAAGAAAGAGAGAGAGAGGAAGAAAAGCTGCAACAGGGAGACAGATAGATAGACTCCTCAGGCCTGAGAGCAGTGCAGACAGACAGACAGAGAGGGGGGAGTAACAAATGGAGATACAGGCAGACAGACACACCCCCCCCCCCCAAATAGACAGACGGACAGACAGACGGATGGAGAGAAGAGGTAGTGCAGGGCCACTATATGCATGCACTTGACTGAGGCTACACTCATGCAAAAGGTTAATACAAACACCAGAATACGGTACAGTACGGTACAGCACGGTACGGTACGGTACAGAAGGGCTACCAGGACCTGCACTGCTGCTACCTGACACACATGCCAGGAGAGAGAGAGAGAGAGAGAGAGAGAGAGAATATACCAGCTTCATACTGAAATGATGTGTATATAAAAGTATCAACAGTAAAAAGTTGTTAGTGTTTACTGTAAACAATGCGTGAGATGTAGTTAGAGAGAAATAGAGAAAGAAGAAGTGACACATGTCCAGTTATTTACAGAAAATGTTCATTAGAGATCAAGTGATTCCTTTGTTTTGTCTGGAGACATTCTCTTTATGATGTTTCTAAATCTGTTCTTCATTTTCCTTTTTCATTACTTCTTTTCCTCCTAGGTTGAATTCCGACTCCGCAAACTCGCTCTGAAGCCTTTCCAGGCAGAAAAAAATATCCAGACAGTAACAGGAATGCTTGACAGTGGAAGTAAACAGACTCTCATTGGCTTTTCCTGTCCTCTATAAGCGACACTCTCCTGGCCCGGCATGCAGCATCCTGAACACGAGAAAGACCACCGTGATCCACGACGACAAGGCATGGAGAGCGGCTTTAGGGAAATGGAAGTATTTCACGCGTAAAGTTCAGCTAACCCCCGACTCCGATTGCTTCCTCCTCCTGGTTCCTTAGATCTGGGTTTGGAGGGGCTGCCCTGGTGGCGTGTAGGGAGGCGGCGTTGGGGACGGTTTGATCCCGCGGGTCCTCATGTAGGAGAGGAACTGGTCTGGGATCTCAGCCAAGACGTCTTTGGCAAGCCGGGCCATGCTCAGGATGTGGTTCCCTGTCCGGTCGATGTAGTCCCTGAACGGGACGAACTGAGGAGGAGAGGGAAGAGAGTACAAAAGTATTTATTACTATTTATTATAGGACTCTGTGTCTATGAAGTAATGATATCACTTGTTAGTCTTTATAAAGATGTAGGCTCTTGGTTTGATTTGGGATGGTTTTTGAGAGGAGCTAACAGGAGGATAGACGGTCTGTTGAGTAAAGAAAGGCCAAAATGAGGACAGTCACAGAGAAGAGAAAAGAGCAGATGGAAGAAAAAGACCAAACAGAGATTACAAGGAAGATTAAGAGCAGAGGATGAAATGTATGGGAGCATAAAAAGATAAAGAATGATGAAAAAAGAAGCAAATATATCAAATCATAGAACATGATTCATCCTCTTTGTCTCACGTTGCTTTGTTCAGCGTTTTAAGTGGAAGAAGCTCTTATGAACTGCAGGATTATTGCCACAGAGAACGGAGCTCCTCCTAATTAAGACGTCCTATTTTCTGAAATGAAGCTCTAGTGTCTGGTCATCTGTGAACAGGAGGTGGAGAATGTCAAAAGTTTCTCTTTAACAGCACTAGGAGAAAAATGTGATCCCATAGGTCACTGAGATGAGCAGCAAATGTTGATACAAAGAATGTGCAAATTAGTGACTTCATGGTTTTATTAACAGTGTTAGAGCTCACTGAGCCATTTGAGCTGCTGGTGTGCCAAACTGAACAGAAGAGGAAAAGAGACAACCAAACCTCGTTAGCTTTCACAAGTCTGGGATTTAAAGGATTAAATATAAGGATGAAAATATGCAACACCTGATAAATGGTGCTGCCTTTATCTCGTGCTGAAGAGTTAGGCCTATTTGAGACGAAGGCTCCAGCAGAGGAGCATGATCCAAAGAGAAGCCCACATTTCTGCTGGGACAGACCTACTTTTAAATATTACAAAAGACTTTGATATAAATAGGTTCTTGGATGCACGCAAATATTGCTGTGTCGACCTTTTCAAGAAGGCAGTTGAAGGAACAAACAAAAACAATTATATTTTGACACAAACAATAAATAATTTATGTTTATGGATGACAAACAACATCTCATTTTAAATGAAGGAAGCACAGCTTCATATATTAAAAACATGAGTGAAACATCCATTTTCAATGGCCATTGGAGCACCTTATCAGGAATAATGGTTGTTTCAAGAAGTTGTTTCAAGATTAGATAACATGAAAACTTAAAACCAGGTAGGTTCATTTCATGTGTTTTGGTCATTCCTTGCTGATTGATCCAAGAGGCAGATCAGTTCATCCCTTATAATACCACATGAATACACTCATTTCATTCCACTTAGACCTTATTTTCTTTGTCTTTAATCCCAACATATCATATAAGAAACAAAGATAAACATAATAAACAATATAAGTAAAAATTAGACTATAAAAATAAGACAAAAGTAATAATCCTCACAGTATGTGCATTTACAATTACCCATCCTTTTTGGGACTATTCACTGTAACCTCCTGGAGGTCAACAGTTTCATTGTCAGAGTGCCACTTCACCTCAAACAGCCACAGAGTTGATATTGGTTTCCAGACTTACTTATAAGTGTTTCAGTGTTTTCTGGACACATGTTGTTGACTTCTTTACCCATCATGCCGCCCTGCTGTGAGTCATTATTTATATCTCAAGACTGCTGCCTCCTTCACAATACTAGTCCACCTGTTGTGATGATACAAATGCTGGCATATTCTGATGACGGTCACGTGTCATCAGCTACATCCATGTAAGGTATAAGCACTTACATGGAGGATACTGCGGAGCTAAATGACGCCTGATATGAGCCAGTTTCATTTTCTTAATGAGCTGTTGTCACCTACAATCACAAGATCATATGAGAGGCCAATTTGTGCTGGAAACCCTCGCTGCGAAATGTAACCCTCACCATGTCACCAGGGGTTATTAGCTTGCTGATAATGAGAGCCGGTAGGCAGAGCTGGTGTAATGTTCCAGTAGTGAAACTAAGTTTTACACCATCACCAGCTCTTTTCTGCATAGAGCGCCTGGGTATGTATGTGTGTGTACAGCTTGTTAAAAAGCGGACTAACGAGCGCACCGCCCTCGCCTACATTAGCTGAGGGAGGGTGTGAGGGAGCGAGATGTGACAGCGGCGCTATAAAGGTCACGGACGAGAAAAATCGGACTCCACTGTGTCACAACAAACAAATGGCCAGCTCCGATTGCTTGTATGTTTTTTTTCTTGGCTTTGGTACTCGTCACTGTGGACTGATACCTTTCAGCAACACTAATGAGGATACAAATAAAAAACACCAACAAACAGATGACTGACAGGCTGAAGGAAAGACTAATGACAGCTTAGATTCTGAGCAGCCGATCAAAACAATCTGTGCTTGCCAAAGCCACATTTTTGCTTTTTTCAATATAATGATTGTCTCTGTGGCTGTTTTCTGTTCAACAACAGCCTATTTTATATCCCAAACTCTTAATGAAAGAAAAAGGAATTCAGCACTTGGCCTCTGCTTGGCTAAACTGTAGCAGCTTGGTATAAAAGTCCCCTCTGTCTGAGTGACTGCAGATCCCACACTGCCCTGCAGGTCAAGGGTCTCTGGTCATTCGCTTTAATGAGAACGAAACAGAGACAGACATTTGGCAGACTCTCCACAGATACTGGGGAGCATGCCATTATCTCTCTGTGTGCTGTGTTCCTGTCCATCTTGCCATCTGGGGTCTAGTGAACACAGAGGGGTTGAAGTGACCAGGTGTCAGAGTTGAACAATCTGGACACGTGTTGTTTTTATTCGCTCACCTATGAAACAGTGCCAAGGCTTGCACACAAACATTCAGCAGGGAGTGCAGTTTTTGGGGGGAAAAGTCTTCATATTGGTGTATGTGACATTTTCCAGGTTCTGATACTAATATTGGCCCCAAATCACCATTCACCAAAGGCACACAATAACACAAACAAACTAGTAGATTAAGGCATAGCGGTACGTCTTCTGGAGGTAAAATGTATGTTATTGTCAGAGGAGTCTGGTGGCTTTGGCGAGAAGAGCTCAGAGAACAGCTTCAGCTCCCCTTAAGGAACACAACTAATAATGTTGGTTTTAGCTGGTTAAAACACAATTTGCTGGAGTCTCATTCCACAGTAGTCATTAGCCTCCATGTCAGTACTCTAGCCTGCTTGGTCCACTGGAGGTGTGCCAACTGCCATCTACTGTAGATAATATGCTGACGATGGATAAGTACCTTATCCAATCCCACTTAAACAAATCAGAACTATCCCTTGAATAGACCTGTTTAAAAACATTGTATTGATCCAGTTCTAAGACCTTAAAACCTTAATTACCTCAGTTTGTGCTTCTAAGCTTCACATTGGACCAAACCTGCAAATGTTACACAGACGTAGAAACTAATATGTACCCCAGTGATGTGAAGTTGGCTCAATTGGCATTTAATTTTATTGCTGGTGGCTCTCAAAATGTGCATCACTTTTAAAAAAGGGATGACACAGAATCTAGGTGGCCAATGAGAGAACTATAGAACAGCTAGGGTTTGAGGATCAGTACCTGAACAATGTCCCTCTCAGCATATCTTCCTCTGGATGAGATTCTGATTTCATCGCCGTCCAACTCAACCATGGCTGAGGAGAAGAAAAAAAAAAAAAATATATACATTATTCCATTATTTCCACTGTAGTCAAATTATAAGAAAACACCTACAGGGTTCCTGCAATATACAGGACCAGCAACCTAGAGCCCAGACTCTATAGAGTGGAAAGACAAGTATCTTCCATATATTAAAAAAAAAAAAAAAACGTTCTTGTTGACTTACCATCAAATTCTGCAGGCCCCACCCCCACGATGATGATTGACATGGGCAGACAGGAAGCCTGCAGAGAGGAAGAGGAACAATTAATATCTCATACATTTATTTTGTACAAAGTGTGTCTACACATGGGCTCATTAATTGGATGAAGAAGATGCAGCCTTTGTCTTTATACCTCGTTATGATAGTGTGCACAGACAACATGCCAACATGCGTCTACATGTGTGTTTTCCTCAGCACCTCCTGCAGCGCTGCGTGGGTCGAGGCATCACAGTGAATAATATTAGAGACGGGAGAATCAACAACACAGCCACCACTAGCTGACAGCTTATAGATGACATGTGTTTGTGTGTGTGTGTGAGTGTCAAAGAGTGGCTTTTACAAAGACTGTATGTGTGTTCAGAGTATTTTGAGTAATGGGTTGACCTCAGGCAGCAGAGCAATACATGATCTTATCAAAACATCTCATTTATTTTCGCTTCCCTCTGTAAAGGTCTTCTTTATGTCTCCACTGCCCTTTGCTCTTTTTTTCCCACCTCCTTCTACTCTGCCACTTCCTTCTCCACTTCCAGCCTCCTTCTCTCCTTAACATTTCGCTCCTCTCAACCTCATCCCTCCCATCCTTCTCTGTCTTCAAGCGCCTGAGATGGATCACTGCCTCTACAAAAACAGGCTGCTGTGCACTGTTCACTTGTTTGCATTCTACATCGCACTCTGGCTTCCCTCTGGAGCACGCTGTGACTTGACACTGATGGAGAGGACGGACGGAGGGTGAATAACATGCTGTAAAAAATGAGGGCGTTGTAGAAATTACTGAAAGAATAACAGTAGAAAAGAGTTCTAATCCAACATATTAGAAGGAAGGATGAGTATGCAGAGACGAGTAAAAATATGTGTCACTATAAAACATCTGAAAGTTTTGAAAATTTACGTTATCTGTAAGTAAGCCAAACGATTCGCCTTTTCTCCATGTGGTAATTCCAAAGTCAGTACATCTATAAGCTGACAGTGAGCTGCCTCACAGCCTGTTTAGGATAATACTTGCACAGCTGTTTTCCAGCTTTCATTTAAAGACAGATTTTTGCTCCCAGGAGCAAAACAAGTAATGACGACAAGTATTTAAGAGACACATTTTCACCCAAATGTAAGAAGTTCTCACCAAGACGGTTCTACTCATTTGCACATATTGCTTTAATATTTTAATAACTCTGCATAATGGAACACAACATATTGTTGTATAATTAAGCCATTCATTGCAAATTGTTTTGTTCTTCATGATTAGTTTTGTTTTTGGTGAGACGTTTGTTTTGATGATTTGATTTTTTGGAGGGGGATTTATTTATTGCTGTTTTTTTAATAGCAATTACACATAATGACATAAACATGGAAAATATATAAAGCGTGGGGGAAAACCGAATATCTTTCCTAAAATGTATCCCTTTAGAACAGGGGTGTCAAACTAATCCATGCAAGGGCCATATGACTGCAGGTTTCCCAGGTAGAAGCACACCTGATACAACTCATCAGCTGAACACAGCTCATGTGATCTGAATGACTTGGTTGAGCCGTGCTTCTGCAGGCACAGTGACCTTGAGGAATCAGTTTGACACCTGTGAACATTTCACAGTGATTGTCTCCTTTGGATATTATTAGCATGCAGTATACTGTATGGAAACAACAACAGTTAAGAACACCACAACTTGCTGGTCCTTTTGAAAGGCATTAAAATATATACAAAAAAAAAAAGAAAAAAAAAAGCCAAAAGTAAAGCATTTATCAGAGCCAGAAACTGTTAAAGCAGAAATTATCATCTATCTATCCCAATGGTCCTTGAAATAATAAAATAACCAACACTAAACTTAAAATATTTATATTTTATATAAACAAATTATGTCTCATTTAAAATATCAATCAGGCATATTCGTCATACAAGCAGAGTTGCACGCAAACCCATTTTAGAAAGGCTGTTCAATTATTTTCTTTTTTCCACTGAACCTGTTATTATCCATAGTTAGATGGCTGGTTGTTGTGACAGAAAGTAAAAAATTGCAAGCATTTACAAGCAATTTATCGACATTTTCCAAGCACTTTTCAAACCTTGTAAATAAATCATTAAAATATAAGCAATTCGAAGGATTTCAAGCACCCGTATAAGCCCTGTAAAATAAACAGTTTGCATGAATGACTGCCTACAAGAACTCTTGTGTTAAATTCTGAGCTCCTTACACCACTGGAAAGCCATAATTCACTCAGCTGAGACCAACAATAAAATGACAAAAAATCATGAATGACAGGCTGTTTACACAGCGCAGAGAGGAGGGGACAAAAATGGTGCTGAGTCGAGGTTGTAAAAAGTGTAATTTAAATATGTATAGCACGTGAAGCCCTGTGCAAAATGAGTACATATAGATTCTTTTCCTTATGATTTCTGACAAACATTCTTTTTTGTGCCTTTTTCAGACAGGTGGAGGACTCAAACAGTACACTGCAGTGAAAAGGAGCAAAAAATGTCCTGAAAGTGATGGGGCTCAGATTTTTAATGGCAACATTTTTTTTCACTTCACTTGTCTGTTGGTTTTTAATGTTCTGTTTTTTGCATTTATCTTTATGTAATCTGTCACCTTTTAGTGTACAATGTACAACATAAATTAGGTTGGATTTTAGGTATTGAATTGTACTTAATGGTTCTTTTGCCTTTTAAGTTTCAGAAGAGCATTTCCATTGAGAAAAAAACAAGATTGATTGATAGAGGTACACAGACTTAACAGTACTTGTGATTCCATGCTGGATCAGGTCCTTGCCAAGCTGTAAAACTAACTCAGCACTACTGCTGACCTTCTCTGCATCAGTGAAACTCACTTCCCAACTGCACTTGCACTTGCGTGCTTGTATAATTGGAAGTGCAGTCATAATTATTACTTTTAAATCAATTTAAATGAAACTGGCATTTACAACAAAAATGCAGCTGAGTGAGGACACACTTTTACCTGATTCCTCTTTTTGGTGAACTGTCTTTTGTTTTGGGGGTCAAAGTTCAGGGTCAGGTGTTAACAGCAGATGCACTTACGTTGACAATAGACTCCTTGGTCTGTGCCATGTCTGAGATGACGCCATCCGTGATGATGAGGAGCACAAAGTACTGCGAGCCGTCCTTCACCGATGCTGCATACCTACACACAGAAACACACAGAAAAACTCTGTCATTATTTCTGCTCCAGTGCTACCATGCCTTTTGTTTACCCTGATGATTATTTGAATGTATTAGCTTCATTCTGCGTGGTTTTAATTAAAGTACTCAGCTTGTTCTCAAATTAAATAGAGTAGACGCAGATAGTTGAATGCCAATGAGGCATTACACATTCTTTGAAAAGGATGTTGCTCATTGAATAAATGTCACTTACCTCCCACTCTGGAGGATCTTAATCTGTCAAGTGCTTCTCTCTGTAAACCTCTCTTTCAGTCAGTTCTAGTATAGATCCTCAGCTCAATACGGCTTTCAGTTTCTGCTGCGATGTTGAGGGCAACCTTTAAGTCTCATGTGTCATGAACCGCCTGTTGCTTATATTTATAAACCCTGAGGTTATTTTAGTTGCTTCACCTTTCTGCACTGGGAGGTAAGATGCAGCATGTCTGTCTCCTCCCTGCTGGTGATAATTGATGTTTAAGTGTCTCTCACTGTGATGATCAGAACATAGAAGACACTTGTGGCAACAACAAAAGAGTGATAAAGGAAGTGAGAGAGAGAGGTGAACGGTTACTGGGCTACATGTGGGTGTGAAGAAAGAAAAAGAGGACAAAAAGGGCGCCATTGACATCTGACAAACAGGGGAGAGGATATGGGATTAGAGATTAAAAAAATGATAGCCTGTGCTTGCTAGCAAACTGTGAGCAGGCTTGAAGTGGACAAAAAATTGATAGAGATAAAGTCTGGCTCACAGCGGCTTGGGGTTATTGTTGGCAGTAATATTTTCATATTTATCTTATTTCCTATGTGTATTAAACATTTTTGTTTGTTACTTTTTATCCTATTTGTGTGTTTGGTCTTCTGTATAGCCCCAAACTAAAAAAACAACAACAAATAAATAGAGGTTATAGGTTTGTTGGCCTTATTACATATATTGTAATATTTTTAAGTCTGCAATAGGCCACTTTTTACTCTCTCGCTCAAATATTTACAAAGAATAAGCTAATGATCTTCATTAATTGTTGCATGAAATTCCTGATAGTTAATCAGGAAATCATGATGTTTTCTCTAACAATAGTCTTGGTATCACACTTATAATGTTATATTTAATTATTTTACTTATTATGATTTTATTATTATTTATATTTATCATTTTGGGTACATTTTACAATTACAAATCCCTATTTGTACGCAAATTAATTTTAGACAAATAAGCTGTTATAATACTTAACCACCAATAATACATCTTATTAGATTAAAAAAAAAATCTTAGTTATTACAATTTGTAGTCCTCCTGGTATGTTTGTAATTGTAATTAACTCCAGCTGTTTACACACGTGGAAGTATCTCAATAAATGACGTAAAAAAAAAAAGGCCAGGTGCTGGAAAGACATGCCTGAGGATCAAGAAATGAGATGTAGAAGCACAAAACTAAGAAATGGGATTCAGCCAAGCTGTTTTCCTCTGCTTCTTATGCAAAATTAAGCAACGTTAATTGCCTCCCAGCTTCAGGGTCATATTTGTCATCAGACATGACAGTGATGTTGGTATCAAACTTCTCATCTTGCCCTCATCAAGCAAGAAAGTAATTTAATTTTCCCCAAACTATTCCTTAAAAAAGAGAAATGTCAAAATGTTGATGCAATTACAGCAAAAGAAATTTGGGACGTGTGTTCAAAAAATGACAAAGAGGGGAGTTCATTACGGGAGTTTGATAGAAAAGAGTAAAATTGATTAAGGGGTATCTCAGGTGGCATTACAGGCTAAATAGGAGCAGTCTGCTGCCTCTGTATTACTGCGTGTTTCACCATTTCCCTGCAGAGTGCCTCTTCATGTGTAACTACGCAATTAACATTTCAGCAAATTATCTATGTGAAGTAACCTGACGAGAGGCTTCACTTGAGTACATCTCTCTAATTACAGACTTGCAAGAATAGTTCCTTAATACCTTTTTTTATTTCAGAACTTTGTCTCAAGCACATGTCTGTGTCGCTTTTTCTGCAGCATAAATTATTCCCTCATTTATGCAGAGACACAAATAAACATGCAATCAGTTGTCAGGTACGCTCACTACTTGCGCCCTTGGTTCTTCTCTCTCTCTCTCTCTCTCTCTCTCTCTCTTGACTCTTGTTAGCTACCTGGCAACACCTGCTGCACAGAGCCTGTTAGAGCGAACCTGAGAGCGCGTGCTGAGTGTCTTTCTCAAAGTGAAATGTACTCAGTGTTCTTTCACGCATACTCTTATGATTTGAAGTTCATTAAATAAGCAGCGAGGAAAGAACAAAAAGTGTTGATGTTGTATGGTGAAAATCAGTGTGAAAAAAAGTGAACATGAATAACACTTTTACATGAAATCCTACAAATTCTACCCGTGCTGTATGCAATGTGTGTTACCTGGCCACATGGTTGATGACAGGGGAGAAGTTGGTGGGCCCGTAGAGCTGAACTGACTTCAGACTCTGGTAGTAGGCCTCCATCACGCCCTCAATGCCTGCACAGTACGGGTTCTGAGGGTTCCCGTTCTAAATAAGCGAGAGGAGAGGAGAGGGGAGGAGAGAGAACCATCATTAACCAGCAAGATGAATATCAGATGCACTGGGGGAAAATAGATTGAACAAATTGGGTAAACTCCTTGTCATTCAGCCCAATTGTACTTGCAGTGGATTTTTACACATAGAAGTTTACGTCATGTAAAAGCAGTCAATTCAGAAATATATCTGCCCTGTTTAAAACTGTTGGACACGGACTCGATCTTTCCTCAAATTTATGAGTAACTAACTGTTTGGAAATTATGAAGAATCTGTATTTTTTTGTGATCACGTCTGTATTTCCAACTGCTGTAAACCTTTATTTTCAATATATCGAGGAAAACAATACAAATGCTAAGTTATTTAAATCCCCTGCTGTGCTTGTCCATGACCTCTCCAACTCATACCAAGGCAAACTCGTGGGAGATGCGGCCGTCAGGTGGCAGCTTGGCTCCGAACCCCAGCGCAGGAAACATCTTATCGCTGTCATAGTCCTGGATGATTTCTCCCACTGCCTTCAGGGCCATTGCGTAGGCATTGAGCTGGTAGGGACTCATGTAGTGGAGGGAGGTGGGCTGAGCTGGGTTACCTGTTAGTGACAAACACACACACACACACCAACACACAGTCAGATGATTTGTTTTAAATTAGATAGTTATAAATGTAGTGATTTAACAGAAGTGTTAAATCACTACACAACCATGGTGAGAATGTGCCTGAAGAAACTTTAAATGAACTATTTGACTTGACTTGATTTCACATTTTCTGCTTTAAACCAGAGGAACATTGTGGTTGACTCAACATATCTGTCTCTTTCTCTGCAGGAAATAAAATGTATTCACTAACTGAGCTTCAGATTTGGATGAGGTGAGGTGCCATGGTTACAGTGTGGAGAATCAACATCCACAATTCTCTGTTATGCAAGTACATGAGTATTACTCACTGGATCAAACTGTGACATAGATGTATGCCTTTTCTAAAATGGTTTGGGAAATAATTGAGACTGCATGTTCATTTTCAGATGAAACTGTTGGACCCAACCATAAAGTAGTTTACCAAAATTATAACATTAAAAGTCAAGAAGCCATTTTTTCCCGTATCATTTAAAGCCATGAAATTAATTAAACATCTGTGTTGTAAATAACATGGATTATCAGCAGCTGTGTGAGTTGAGTGGTGCTTTACAGGAACCATTATCACTGTTTTAAAAGCCACTTGAACTTTTTTTTTAAAATTATAGCTCATAACAAAACATTCAGTAGTTGAAATGAGCCCACCCTTTCCAAAAGTAAAACACTGCTTACATAAATGCATCAACCATATAAAAACATTGATATATTTGGAATTTACAAATAATCTGAGTGAGTCTATTCTGTATAATGAGTACTTTTACTTTTGATACATATCTATATTTTGATGTGGATACTATGTTCTTGTACTTCAGTTAGTTTGGAATTGAAGACTTACTTTTTTACCTAAGTAAGGGATCTGAATACTATCAGTGGATAAATAAAGCAGCCAGTGATTCCAATTCCAAACCAACAAATGGTCCTATTTGTATGACCACATTATGCCACTGTTATGAAATAGATTACCTGCTAATTGCATTAATGTAATATTCATATGAACTTTTTTCATTTGCAATTTTAGATGTGGTTTTAGTGAACCACCATCTCATTCTAGATTGAGATTTTAGTGAAAGCCAGCAAAGATCAAGTACACTTTAACCTCAAACTTGAACAAATAGGATTTGTCTCTATTGCTGCCTCTTGTCCTGCTCGGATGGAGCCCAAGGGTAGATGGATAACACAGTCCTTAATCACAGCCATCGTAGCATGATACTGCACTCAGCTTTAGCTGCCAGGTGTGATGGAGAGGGCTATTAGGAAACACTTGATTCCCCATCTGCATATATTTGAATAAACGCTCCCTAGGCATCTAGTGTGGGTCTCTGAGTGTGTGTGCACTCTCCAAGTGAAGTGAGTGTGCGAGGGTATGTGTGTTTATTGAGAGGCTCACCATTGGAAGCTGTGAAATCAATGGCCACGGTAAAGTTAATCTGGGTCCTGTCAAGACAAAAGCAGAGGGATAATTCATTAATCAACAATAATTTTCCTCTCCAGTCTCTCTCTCTCAGTCACACACACACCTTTAATGCAACCTGAAAACAATCAGATGAAATGAACTGCAGACATAATCAGGTTAGAGTGATCAATGTTTTGGAGTGCAAAACAGAGCTCTTCCTGCCCTTTAGCTGTGACAGTAATGAGTAGACGACGAGTTACTGGGCTTTCACACTAAACACCAAGCCTGGCATCGCTCAGAGGAAGGTTGTTGTTTTTACAAAAGCTGCTGACAAGTAGCACGTGACATCCTGACTTTAACCAAAAATTAAACTCTATTCAGCTGTGACCTCAGCCCTTTACAAGGCACATTCAGTAGCATTTTGGTAGACAAGAGGTGAAATTTTACAAATGCTAAATCAGAATGCGAAGACTAATGGACCCTTTTCTATTAAGAGTTACATAACTACTTACTGCAATCATCGTGAGACTTAAATTACCAGAATGCAAATTACCACTACTTACTTAAGTATATAACTACAACACTTTTGTATAACTGTGAGGTATCTGTAATTGACTTTTATTATATTAAAATATCATTAATTAAAATAGAAAGCATTCTAAAACGCCAGAGGTCACTATCCAAAAACATAGACATCAGGTTGGATAATGTACTTTGTGTCTTTACATAAGCCAGATATAAATTGTTTCTAATGGAGTTTAGATGACAGCTAAATATAGTTTAGATAGCAGATTCAGACTGAGCTTTTCTGTGTGTTTCTAAGAAGAAAACTAGATAAATGAGATAGAAACAATAATGAAGCTTTACCATAGAGAAAAGACACAAGACAACAACACAGCACCCAGCATGAGAGAGTCACATCTCTCCCCATCAAAACATTTCCCAACTTGTTAACCTGCAGGAACAGGATGTGGTTAAGCGCTCTGTCAGCCTGTCACAGCTTTTTCACACCAATCCTCATCCGCCGCCAAACACACACAAAAGTCTCCTGGAACACACATGTCCTGCATTCAGCGTCAAAGAGCCAGTAGCTCATCATCTTTGTCACCTCAGCGGGCCATGTGAGGTGCAGGCACTGTGGCGTCCAGAGGGGACAGAATGAGAGGGAGGAAAACGTCCAAGAGACATTAAATAATCAGCACACATGTTTGGGGTTTTCAAAACACGGGAAACCCAGAGGCCTGGGGTGTGGAGCTGCCCTCTCATATTAGCATACAGATATTAGCTACAGCTTGAAAATGAGAAGAGAAATAAAGAGAAGTGACTTGGAACGCACTTTATGCTCCCAAACAACATTGAATTGAGTCAGTGTTAATTTGAGTTTCTACTTTTAATGTTAAGTATTAATTATATGCATAAAATCAGGGATGAGTGGACAAATATCGTTCCTTTTGTTTAACTGTGTTTCCCCTAAAGTCAAGGATAACTTTGCATCTTTAAACTTTGCCTATATATTTATTTTTGAGGTTTTAACAACAGACACCATGTAGTTCATTGACTTATCTACTTAAAAAACAAATAATAATAATAATAATAATAATGATGATAATAATAATAAAAAGCTGAATACAGCCAGGAACAGTCAGAGGGACATCAAAATCCTTTGTATCATTCATCCAAATGTCCCATTAGCTTGTTTAGAGCAAATAACAAAGCTGCATTAACGTACTTTGGTCAGAAGATGCAGTGAAATGTATTGCTGAAGGCTAATCCGTCAGTAAACAGGAGAAGTAGGGATTGAGAGAGAAAGAGAGAGAGAAATTATTACTATTGTTCTTTCATGTCAGGAGAAACAGCTCTTGTGGTACTTTCACTGGACAAATGTTTTTGATTATCCTTTGACTATTACTGACTGAATATTTTCGTATAGTTTTAAAAACAAAATAGAGGCAAATTTTTTGATCCATCTTTAGACATGTCCAAGATCTAAATGGTGTCTGAAGAAAACTTTCAGAGCTCATAAAGAATATACATTAAAAGTTTAAATTGCCACAACTAATCTCGAACAAGTCATGCTTCCCCTTTACAAAATGAAAACAACAAAAAAATCCAGTTAATTGGCTTTGAGGACAGCAGCAAGGACAAGGGAGCACAGAGAGGAGGTCTGAGTGAATTCTGGTCCAGTTCTTCGACACAGACAAGCTTCATCCTAGCAGCCTAAATTATGCATGCCCTCTTTCTCTCCCACCCAATCTCTCTCTGTCACACACACGCACGCACAAACACAAAAAACTTAAGAGAGGAGCTCCAATTGTGTGAGTATGAAGGTGCAGCCAGAGAAACAAGGTGATTTGAGGGACAAACAATAAAAAGTGACAAAAGAAAAGAGATAAAAAAAAAAAGGAGGACAGAGCGTTATTGAAGGCGTCATCCCGCATCGTCAGCACAAGAAAACAATGTCAACAATCCATCAGCAAAGTGAGTCACAAACATTATGTACAATTCAACTGCTGTCAGGAATCAGCAACATAGGCCATTCCAACTGGCAGGAAATAGGCTGGAGTGTTTTTCAAAAGTGAGTTCAGCAATTGCTGAGTCACTGGTAATAATCAATGTCATTAAACCTCTGCAGTTTGACTGTGAGCACTTTGTGCTACCAGACAGTAAAACTCACAGTCATTAGCAGGGCAAGTTGAAAGTCAATATGACTGTTTCTTGCCTGGCAGAGTGAATATCACCGCTAATGTTTGACGCCATCATTTTGACTCCAAAAGGAGATAATATTAATATCCAGGACACAGGACGCTCTTCAAAAAGGTCGACTCAATCCTCTGAATTAATCACACAAAATGAGAGTGAGACATCACTTAATGAGCTCTTGGGATTTTCATTGGCGTTGAATGCCATCCTACTGGCCATTTTGTCTTTTCAATCATTTTATTCAAGTCTGCTGCATAATTACACTATTCTCATGTTTTTTCAGAGTAAAATATCACTTGTTAGGCTTAATGTTTGTAATACAGGGTCAGACCTAGCATGTCTCTACTGTCTCTTTAGTCTCTTTCAATTATAAAATCACAATTATACATTATGAAATAGAATTGCTCATTGGTCAGCCATTGATTGTGAGAATGACATCCTGACAGATACACCAGTTGACTGATATTATTGTCCAATAACACCCTATCAAAGGCCGATGTGTGAAGTTACTAAAATGTTGCTAAGCATGATTTGAAACTCATATTTTATTTTTTTCAGCCACTGACTAAAACTGAACAGCAACAAGGTTTATTTGGCTATTCATTTAATTTAGCATTTAATCTTTATTTCTCAGTTATCATAAAGATAATTTAATACATTGTACTAAAATTTATGACAATATCTATTTAATAAAGTGTTATGTTTGAGAAAAATCTATCAAAAAAATCGTGTTGTGGCCGGGCTCAAGTGAATATGCAGTTTTAACTTTGTGAAACTTTCCTTTCAAACATCAGCCCAGGCTTAAGTGCCACTGAAACATATTATATGTACAGCAAACAGAGAACTTTTTAAACTTCTTTTGACATGCTTGATATACACATTTATGTCCATATTTGCACACATATTATTTCTACACATTTCTGTTTAGAAATAAGATGTGTGTTCTGTACCAGATAGTTTTGTGTATTGCAACTTTGCACTCATACTCACACAGGTTTCTTCTGAAATAATATAGCTAACAAACAAGGACAAAGGTTTTTTTTTAATAAAGGCTGGAAGGTTACATGTGTGTTTCCATGATACAGATCATCCTTAAGTACACTGCTGGTAATACCAGAGGGGGCAACTTAGGCTACTGATACTGTCTAAAAAAAGCATTTTACTTGAATGTTTTTTTACTCACCCAAGTAAAACACACTCCTGTGTTTTACACACACACACACACACACACACACACACACACACACACACACACACACACACACACACACACACACACA
>JAOWBC010000904.1:11032921-11047886 GCA_028566105.1 Hypoplectrus providencianus | reverse complement strand
CACACACACACACACACACCTTAACAGCAGAGGAGATCAGCATCAGCAGCATAGCATCGCTGCAGAACAGGTTAAATCCAGAAAGGCAGCAAAATGTTGTTGCAGGTATGATAAGGACTGTTCAGAGGCACACATGGCTGGGCTTCAGCAGAGGGCAGTGAGCTGTGAGCTTAGTCTGCCTTTTAAACCAAACCTTATCTTACTGTGTCCTGGAGGCACACTGAAACTTCTCCAACCCTTTCAGGGCCACCTTTATCATGTCTCAAATGGCTGCAATCCAACTCTTGGCAGATTTACCTAAACCTTTGGCTTCTGCAGAAATATTTCACAGTTTCACCAGCTTTGCTTGTAGATTTATATAGGAAGAAAAAATGAAAAAAGAGACCATGGTAAATTGTCCCTGCTCATTACTCCCTCTTATTCCTTAAATCTGTCTCTCTGATATGCTCTGCTAACCTATTTTGGAAAGTTAAGTGTGTCAGAGAGGAGGCACACCCTCCACCAGCATCATGCTGGGCAGTTCCAGTGAGTAATGGTTGGCTGTGTGCCTTGCTTTGATTGCACACTGAAGATGCCTGTTTGCTTTTACTTTCACTCACTATGTAGTCTACTTCCTGCTATTTCTCTTTGTCTGTCTCAATCAGTTCACACCACATGCTTCACAAAGAATTGACATCACCAATTGCTGTCTACAGTTTTTAAGTCTGAAGGTTAGCATTTTGGTTTGGAGTTTGGAGCGAGAAATGACTATATTATGAGCAGATTGTGGAGCAGCAAAGCAGAACACTTGAGCACTTGAGCTTGTTTTCACACATAAAGTCTGGTGTACTCTGTGCAATTTAATTCGTTAGCAAGCATTCTTTCTCTGAATAATTTGAAGACCTTGTTGTCTTTGTTTGTAAGCACAAACAACTGTGAGCATCTAATCAGATTTTGATGAGTGTCTTTAATTTTCACTTCTCACTTTTCCCCCCAAATTCAACCCAGAGTGTGTTTTGATGTGCTTCCTTTCCTTGGTTCCGACTGCCTTCTGACCTGAAGCAAATCAAACTCAAGTGCACATGGAAGCGAATTTAGACCCAATTTTTAACAAACCAGAGTGTGTTTCTCTGGTCGGCACCAGACTTTGTCTGAGCATTTACGCCAGCAAAAACTAAACAGACCAGCCGACTTGGCACCAGGGTTTCTTCAAGTGTACCAGTGGAGTCGCCCTCTGCTGGCCCCAAAAAAGAATACATGGATATCTGTATTCACTTCCCATTGGGTCTTGGACACAGGATAATACATTCAGTAAAGGCTGTGTAACTGTCCATTCTGGTCAGTATGTAGCACATACAGTATTAAATAGTGTGTTTCGGGTGAAGGGGGAATGGCACTTTACCAGCTGGTTTTCTGTCAGTCCCTGATCTTCCCCCGCTGTTAGAGCCTGCAGTGACTCAGCTTGTAACCAATATGACAAAATACTGCACAGCAGGGGTTGGACTGATGAGGAGGTTGCACACTAAATTCAAATAAGCTTTCCTGCAGACTGAGCAGGCTGCACGATAATGTCTCTCCTAGATCTTCAAACCATCTTATTTCTAGACTGTAAAAAGATTATCTCTTGCACATATCTCTTGACATTCTCCTGCTGCAGGGCAACTTTCATCACTGGAGTAAGAAAACACTGACAAAGACGATGAATGTCATTTAGCACCATCAAACTGTCTTTCCTTGTTTTTTGATTTGACCATATAATCAAATATTTCTCTAGAATCAGCATCCTTGAAAGTTAAGACTTTGTTCACATTTCTTTTATCTGCTTTTTTAAATATGTCTGTGTAAAATATAGGAAAAAAAAGAGGAAAAGTGTTCTTAAAGATTATTCATGTTCAGCAGAAGGACTTGTACAATGTGGGAGAAACAGCTGGCTGCGAAGGCTATAAAAATTCAGGCAACCAACCAATCTTTTGACCAAATACCTTCAGGTCGATGTTACAATGTGCCATTTCAGGGAACAAACTGTTACACAAAGTCCCTTTTCCTTCTGTTATTAAGCATCTGAACACACTCTCATTAAAAGTGCCATACTCCACAAGACCTTTTTGAGCCTGCTCACTACCCTGCCTGATGCTGATTCTCAAATTCCCACCCAAATTCAACCCAGAATGCACAGTCTTCTAGCTCGATTCCTTCCTTTGGTTTGGACTGGATTCTCATCTGCAGACAACAACTCACTTGGAAGACTCCCATTTTTTTGAGTTTGGTTCTTTGGTGCACACCAGTTTGTTTGAGCATTCGTGCCTGAAGAATAAGCTTGAGAGAAACTATTCCAACCTTTTGTGCAACTGGTACAATTTTGCCTCACTGCCAGTATGAATGGTTTTGATACAAAAATAAGTGCAGGCAAGTTTTTTTTGCATTTCTGCGTGGTTCACTCATCATGCCTGTGTGAACAGGCCTATAGAAAGCCAATGAAAATCAAACTTTGAATAAAAGAGAAGTTGGCCGAGCTGTCGAATAATAATCAACATTTAGGAAAAAATACAGAAAACCTACATTACAGTCCTGACAACTAGTGTTAACAGGCTCTGTGCCCCATATGGGAGGGATTTCATCTTCAAAGTGAAAATGTTCAAAAATGTTCACAAGAATTCTCCTTTCCTCTTATATTGAAGTGCCAGAGGGAAACGTATGCATGAGTGCACTGAGTGGTCTAAAAACGGCATCAGAGGTTGTGTGATGTGACCTCTCCTGGTAATATGCAAACAGATGTTGCTGGTTGGACAGTGTCCATCTGGCTAGAGGAGAGGAGAGGAGAGGAGAGGAGAGGAGAGGAGAGGAGAAGGAAGGAGAGATAAACACTAGTATTAATTCAGATTAACCTAATCACTGATATTTTCAGTGTTTGTTAATTTGTAATTTGCTAAGTATAACCCACACAGTAAAACGTCTGGGTCCCTTTCAGAGATTTCTTCCCCATATCTTTGTCTTGATTCTGACTCCTCTATCCATCTAATGATAACCTCTCACAATGATTTCAATACAAGCAGAGTTCCCTCTTGCTTCTATTCTGGTTTCAATACTCAATTCACCAACCAAAACAAGAGGCAAACAATATCTGTCACTGTGAGTGACAGAGCTGCCTTCAAAGGCACAACTCAAAATGAAAGATATAGCCAACAATTCTTCATTTTTATCCTCAGGCTCATGAATAGAGGCCTCTTTGTTGAAATCCATGGGCGGTATTAATGCTTTATCAAAAGGAGTGAAAAGAATATGAGCAGTGATGCTCTCCGGATTGAGACGGAGCCTTCTCAAATCAGTCATTTATGCTAATTCTGCCAGCAGATCATGTTCCTAATTAGGTCCAAGTGAACAATTAGCTGATTGGGTTGAAGCTGCAAAACGAGCTGTCAATCACAGGAGAAGAGCTTCGAGGAAACCTGCATAGACAGTCCAGAAAGATTAAAAGTACTGAATGTATTGGGTGGGATTGTGCAAGCCTGGGTGTGTTTACCTTAATGTCTGTGAGTGCATGTGTCTCTGCACAAATACACAATCTGCCCATTACGCAATTGGAGGAAATGCGACTGGGCCCATTACAGTCCATTTAGGTTTCCAACAGTGATACAGCACTTGGCACTTCATTTAGTCACACAAGCGTGTAACAGCACCCAGCTCACACTCCCAAAGCACGACGAAAAAAAAAAAAAGGAGGGAAAAAAAACCTCTTCCGGAGAGTTGCAGAGTGCTCTCTGACTGACAGTGCTGCTGGGAACATGGTCTATGAGGAGGGAGACTCAAAGACGGGAATTCTCCATTAGCAGCGAGCAACAGAGCGAGAAGACATATGCCCGACACGTGGTGTTGGTACACACAGCTCTCACACATTCTGTCGTTCTGATGAGCTTGACCATCATGGCCATAACATGCATCAGCTTGCTAATGTAAACCGCAATGTCATGTTGTTGATTTAAACTTCTGCTTCACTCCCATCCCCTCATACACATATATACAGTAGCTCCATCGAATATCTAAACCCAGCGCACACAGAATGCATCCCCCATGCCCTGTCAATCAATAACATATTGATCCGTGCTCTTAGTTGCAAAGTGATTTATTTTAATTGGGCTTTCACAGGGTTTTATTGTGGTCAGGGTTCAAATTATGTCCACATTTACTGTATATTACCTTCTCATGAGTCAGACTGCCTAGTAAGGTCATTCTCTGTCCAGCCTAAAATGTGCTTTTTACAGACACTTTGTATTGTTTGCTGTCTGTGAAAAGCCCAATTGTTCATTAGAAAAAGATCCTGAAAATCCTTATGACAAACTTCATAAAAATAGTGACTAGATATCTCGGAATGATGAGATAGTATTTCAAAATAATGCATATAAAATACTGACTTGCTGATTTAAAATTTATTTTTATTTTTTAATAAGTTAGTAAGTATTTTTTTTTCTAAGAAAGTTTTTCTAGTCAAGTCTTTATTTTTTAGAAAAATAAGTTTAAAGGTTTATTATTATTTTCTGAAAACTACTCATCCTCAGATACTAAATTTCAAGGTAAACAAGTTATTATTTTCTGATAACTTATGTTCAGCAACTATGTCACTTAGATTACATAGAGTATTGCTTGTTATTTTACTGGTTACATTACTTGCTTGGACATGATTTTTGTACATTATTAATTTTCATTAAAAAATAATATTTTCTGTAAATCATTATTTTGAGACAGCTCATTACTGGAGATATTCATCAATCATTACTTTTGAATTACTAAGTTAATATTATGAGATACCAACTCTTTGATAATGACTTAATGGAAACTACAGGCTGTAAATCAGAATGTTGTTTTGTTACTTAATCTTCAAAATGTTTAACATCATGTCATGAATATTATTAGAGAACAAGAAATAGTCCCGATGCATCATACATGATACTGTCATGCTTTGCAACTGCACTCAGTCGTGAGGTATGTAAATCATCTTCCTGTAGGCGTGTGGAATCGTAGAGGTTAAGGTCAAACGGTTCAGAGGTCAAGCAGAAGGTCTCCACTGTAATGAATTCTAGAAGTTTCTGTATGTGAATCATAAAATTCATGTGTGGGGTTTTAGTAATTACAAAGCAGAGTGATAAATAATTCAGAAGATATCACAGTGAAGGACAGTAGTCGTCATATGATCCATTGCAGGTGTAAAAACACATAGTTGCGTTAATGTAAGCAGTTTCTATAGAAAACATTTGGATTAAAGGCATTTCCCCAAATGTGAATGGAGATTCAGATGCATCTGGTGTTCCAGTATCAGTGTTAATGCTGTCCAATATGTGCTACAATTAAAACATTTTTTGCCCGATATATAATACAGAAAATGTTGCTTGAAGGGATTTATTACCAAATCAGTTATCAATGACTTTTCCCTTTCTAAAATCAGAATCAGCATCTGTCTCAAAAATCCCATTTCGGTCAGGCTCTACTGTGTGCCACCTACAACAAAATCAACATCCAACGAATCAGTGTATCACATTTTAAGGTCGGCTTTACAGAAAAAAGTCCTTTTAATCATTTGTGGTGCAAGGAAAAGACAGTCGAGCGTAACAAGTCTCAGATAATCCTCTCATTGGCTCAAGCAATTTCGGTCTGGCTTTTTGCCCTTCCACTGTGAGCTGTGTTTAAATCCTCCTGGAATGAGCAAGAGCGATGGAAAAAAAAAAAAAAGGCAGTCTGAAAATAGATTGTGTTGTTTATTCGTTTGTCACCAAGAGAACAACAAGATTTTTCTCCTCAAAGTCAGGCGAAAACTTTATCTATATCAATGCCAGCTGACTTTTGATAGCACCCAAAACACAATGACAAGGGCAGCATGCATGATGGGGGAAATACGAGGCCTAAAATGGATGTTTCCCCTCCCTCTGTGAGTCTAATGAAGGCAGAGCGTGTAGGCGAGCGTTCACGCCATGCCTGGTTGCACACGGTCAACCCTCCTGAGCAACATACGTACACAAGCGCATGTAGGAATACATACACACACAGAAGCGCAAGAGGCGGCACACGGCATGGGCAAGTACTAAAACCCAATAAAGGAGTACACACAAGGACACACACACACACAGTCTGAGCCCTGTGTGCTTGACTTCAGGTCAGCCCATCTGCCAGTCTCCCTTTCTCTTCGCACCTCTAGCTGTCCTTCTCTTACATGCAAATGTACACTTTTTCCATGTGATTCACTCACACTGAGGGATCATTATCTTTGACATATTGCAGACACTGAGTCATGATGGGGTTATTATCGAGACAGGGACTGGCACACTCAGCATGTCACTTCTCATTAAAGGGACTACAACCCTCCTCTGTGAGTGTGTGTGTGTGTGTGTGTGTGTGTGTTCAATGAATGTATGGTTGTTGACCTACCCTCCTTTGATGTAATCCAGGAAGGTGACTTCAATGTCCACCAGGAATGACAGCAGCGTTACCTGTTAGCGATACGGCCACAATGAGCTTTGTGTCAGTGATAATCACTTTCAGGTGTTGCCTCTGATAGGCCTCTTACTCTTTCTGAGCGGTTCAATAACAAAATGAAACACTCAGCAGTATGAATGAGGTATGCATGTGGAGCTACTGTAGTATAGTATTGATTGCAACATTATGTTAAGATTCATGATTGATTGATATTTGCTTACCGTTCCAGAGTTGAGGTATTTTTTCTTCCTACCCTTCTTCTTTGGATTTATCACCTAAAAAAAAGAAAAGGATCTCTGCTGTGACTTTTATTCACTCATTCTTTAACTCCACCTGTCCATTTGCATTATACAAGGCTGGGTTTTAAGGAGAACTGGCACCTCCTGAGGGAAATATCAGGCTCTTTAGCTGCAAAACACTCCACCCGCTGCTAACTTAAATGCCCTTTGGTTCTTGGCAGGCAGGTGTATGTTGGGTTTTTAGTGTTTTTTCACTAGGAACAGCTGTCACCTGTTTTAAAAATGGCCCCTATGAGAGCAATGAGACATAAAGCAAAGCTGTGGACCGGAAAACAAGACAAGAGCTGAAAGACGGCAGAGTTTGGCGAGAACTTTTGTGGGTTTGAAACAAGTCAACAGCGGTGGAATGTAACTAAGTACACATTTAATACTACTCAAGTACTGTAGTTATGTACAATTTTAAGATACTTGTACTCTAGTTGAGTTTTTCCAGAAATGTAACTTTATCCTCCTCAACTTCATCTTAGTGGCAAATATTTTACCTTGTACTTTAGCTGACAGTTTAAGCTACTTTTCAAGTCAAGGACCTCAAAAAGCCAAACATTAATATGCCGTTGAGCACGACACCCAGCACAGCAGATGCAGAGGAGCAGCTGAGGTGGGTTATGGCTCGATAATGGTTGGTATGACTTGATGAATATGTAACAGCACACAAAGTGAGTGCATAGTCAACACTCAATAGATAAAACCTAAAGAATCCTAAGACTTATATTGCGCTTTAAGATGTGTTGTATTTGTGAACAGATTAAAAAAAAAACAAAAAAAAAAACACTTTTTTTGGGCCGAGGGCTTTAATTGATTCCTGTCTCATATTGTTGCCTAAGCTCGTTAAAATATACACTCCTGTGATGTTGTGGCAGCCAGAGACAGACTCAGAACTCCTTTTGAATTCCTAACACTGCATAAGAGCTGTTAAATCAGAGCTTTATGGTCTAATTTAACTGTGCCAAGGTTAAACAGAAAGAGAGGGCCTCGGGGAAACAACATACAAATGTGTGGATTTATGCGTTTCTCCTTGGTTCACATTGCAACCGGTGCACACAAAGACGCGTCTGGCTCTGGAGGTGAGGTGCAATGTTTGAAACGTGGCTATAAAACCCACACACACACACACACACACACACACACACAAAGGGTCTTTGCAATGCAAATCCATCTTCTCTCTAACTGCCAGCTTTACGTTGGAATCCAGGGTCAAGACACAGATCAGATATTACAAAATGTATTTGTGTGTTTGTATTTCTATCAATTTAGCTCTTCACTTTCTTATCAATGCACCTTTGCGTGCATGCACATCTGAGTGCTATTCGGTAAACAGCAGCAGTTTAAAATGACATTCCCCTGTGTGCTCTGCTCTCTGTGTGGTACTCTGTTAATCAAGAAGTGTTGACACTTCCTCAGAGAATATAAGCCAGCGATCCATCATGGCGGTCTGTGTGTGTGGGGGTGTGTGTATGTGTGAATAAGACTGAGGATTAAGATTTAGTTGGCACTGACATGATAGCCCCTATAATCATAATCATTGACTTTCCACACAAAAAATAAAGATTAGTTAGATTTTTTGCGTTAATAAATCATAATGTATATCCGAGGAATATGTTTTTCCATTATTTTCCACAAATTTCATCATACATTCCTTACTTTATTTTTCAAACTAGGTGTCTTTTAATTACTTAATTACTTCTTTATAAGTCTTATATATAAAAATATTATGGGTTTTAATGGAACATATTTTAACAAAAAAACGTTGGGCTGCTCTGATATGGCAGTTGAGTTGTACTTGGCTTTAACTTCAGTTGAAAAAGTTCCACATGAAAACCCATTGAGAGAGAGAGAGAGAGAGAGAGAGAGAGAGAGAGTGATCTGCTGACACACTGACTCACCTCATAGACATTGAACTGGCTCTGCCCTCTGGATAGTTCCCTGTAGCTGGTGCTGAACTCCCCAATGAAGTCATGACTACAGAGCAAAGACACAAACCAAGAACAAAAGGAATATATTGAAGCAAAAGTAGTGTGAGACAATATATTCCATTGCATTGTTAAGGTTAGCATGTACAGATCTCAAGTTAGTGACAATCCCAAGATGCAGCAACAGAAACCACTCTCAAACTGAGAGAAGTGAGAGTCAAAATAAAGTGTTTCATTAAAAAAAAGGGGAAATGAAAGCAAATCAAAAACCAGAAAAGACACCAGTTTAAAGTACTCAGTCAACTGCTGAACAAACCCTGAAACTCACTTCAACCCAACAGCTTGTTAAAAGTTGTTAGCATTTCTCAGCCCCATTGAAAAACATTTCACCAAAATGTCAGTGTGTTCCCGCTATCAGATGAAGACTGACACTGAATAGATTCCAGAGCATAAAGAAGAGAGAAATAACTCCCTGTTCAACTACAGTTTGACAAATGTCACTCCTCTTTCTCTCTGTCTGACTGTCAGCAGCCAGGATCCAGACTCATCATTAAGCAGTCAATCAGTGACGGTCCTTCACCAGAACTTCTCACCTACTGAAAACACAGACGGGTGTCAATTATGTGGATTACATTTGCTTTAAAACTGGAAGTAACGCGTTGAAGCTAGGAAGTAATACATTAATGATTTTATGCCTGTTTTTTGTTATTACAACCCTAAAAAAGTTTGGACGCTGTGGTAAAAAATAAATAACAGAATGCATCAAAAATGTAAATTGATAAAGTGTTTAACATGAAATAATCCTTGCTTTGTACAGTTTTCATTTAAATGTACAGTGCCAATAAATAATTTGGACACATCTTCTCATTAAGTGTTTGTTTCCTCATATTAATTATATATTTTACATTGTAGATTAATATTAAAGACATCAAAATTATGAAAGTCCACATGAGGAATTATGTAGTTAACGAAGAAACGGTTGAACAAACCAGAATGTTTTTAATTTTTGAGATTCCTCACAGGAGCAGCCTTTTGCTGTAATTGTTTCGAACCCATTTAGAAGGCAAGAAATGTCAATTTTTAGTCAATGTTTGTTAATTTCATGTGTTCTTTCATAGTTTGATGTTTTCAGTTTTAATCTACAATGTTGATGTCTGTTCAAATTTTTGACTGGTATAACACAAAATATCCCTTGCTCTGTACAGGTTTCACTCAAATATATATATTACAAGAGATGTGTAAATGATTTATTTATTTATTTATTTTTCATACAAAGTCCCAACTTTTTTTGCATTCAGGGTTGTATCACCTTAACCTTGACCAAGATAGTTCCAACAAACTTCCAGGTATTTTTTTTTTAAATTTATTTTATTTTTATCATTTTTCAAGGGACAAGCAAAAAAGAGCTAGTCGAGGTGAACAAAGCAGTGCCATACCAAGCAGAGCACATGCAGCATAAGTGAATGTTCAGATCCAGGAAGATTTGAAATTCAGTCTTTTTTTCCTGCTTTCGGTCTGAACATGGACTAAAGCTTCATTTACACTTCTGCAAAAAAAAAAAAACCCAAAAAAACAGCCAGTGGTGGAAGTATTCAGGTCCTTTACAAAAGTAAAACTATTTCAATTACACTTCATGATTACTGCACTGTGTAGTGGAGTGAAAAGTAAAATATTTGACTCGAAAATGTAGTGAAGTATAAAGTTACAATTGTGCTGTACCTGTACTTTACTTAAGTATAGTCCTTGAATACAAGCCTTAGTTACATTCCACCACTGGAAACAGCAGAGGTGTAAAATCATATTATAAGATAGTCTGTGCCCCAGATGAATAATGATATGTCTATGCACATAAATTATAACCATAACAAGTGAAGTGGGCAAAGAAAATAAACGTCAGGAATAGGAATTACCTGCCATCTCTATCCCAGTCGTACACTTCGACCTTGATTGTTCTGTTGGGAGAAGCACAAGATGAAAATCAGATTAAAAAGACAGGTTCATTTTATTTTTTCGTGAATTATGAGTCTGCTATGTTTCCTCTGTGGTTCTTTCGGCATTGCAGTGTGCGGTTGTAACATATCTAGAAGGTGGAAAAAAAAAGTGATTGGGGAAACATTTTTTCCAGACAACAACCTATAACCAACTTAGTATTCTGACATTCTAAGTGCTAAAAAGCTTTTCTGAGCTTGTGAAATTATGAAATACACATAGATGTTGTGTCTAACACTTGATCAGAAGAATGCTAATTTCTTTTGTCATTGTTGTCATGGAGCCATTAAAAAGACGCAGATCCATTCTGCAGCTTATCTTTATTCCAACACACTGTCTGCCTGTCACTGCGTTTGCCTCTGGTAATGTGCTCTTCTCATCTCCAAATACATCTATTTCTGCATCCCATTATAGCATACAAGGAAATGGGGTGAAAAAAAACCAACAACAGAATAGTCTGCAGGAGGCAGATATGCTGCGCTATCACTCCCATCTAGCAATATCGTCTACAGGAGGGTCATTTCTCTCTGACAAAAGCAGGAGAGCGATAGGTGGAGAGTGAGACGGGCGAGGCCGATGGATAATAGAACCGACTGTATTATAACAGACGGCGCAAAAGGCACTCAGAGAGTGATCCCTGGGAAGAGAGGGTGGTGTGAAAACAACTCAAAACTGACAGAAAATAAATAAATGACAGACAGAGTGACAGAATCATACAGTGCTCGTATTCTCAGTCGATTAAGGCTGTCTTTTTGAGAGCCAGGTTGAATTTGACAGCATTGAAGTTTGGGAGCAAACTTTTATGAATATGTGAGACTTGTCACGCTTCAACAAAAAATAACATATATGTTGCTTGTACATGAAGCAAAATATGACCAAATTCATGTTTTAAACTCTACTCCTCGGCCCCTGTGCAGGTGTAGTAATAATAACTGACGATGATGTTGAGATTAAATGGTGGAAATTACACACGAAACATAAACTTCTATGTAGTAATATGACCCTAGTAACTACTACACTTCCTCGGTTTATGCACATTTATAGATTTTTTTTACTGTCTTTCATATTGCCAAATCAGGAGGTTTTCTGCTGTACACCAGTGGTCAGTAGATCAGTGCTTTGGTTGCCTAAATTCAACTAAACTGTCAACTGTAAACCATATGTGTATGTTTAATGACGTGTGTTATTTCTAGAATGCACGGCTCCGATCTGTGATGCGAACCGTTAAACGTACGTATGTGTCACTATGGGCTGTATCGACAAACAACCTATTTTGTTGCTTAAAATCTTGATAAAATTTTTCTTCTGAAATAATTTTTTTTAGCTTGGACAGTTTTCTACCACAAGTTGTACCCGATTCAAAAACTTGAGTCAAAATTGCACTTTTACATCCCCTTGTCTTTCAATAAGAGAAGAAGTGGAAGACCAAAGCAGCTTTAATGAGCCTTAAAGCTGCTTCAAGAGCAAGATGCACATTAAAGGAAAGGAGGCAATAAAAGTAAGGAGTAGGGCTGGCTTCTCCTGATGACTGTGTCTGCAGGTTGAAGGCTCCTTTTCCTCCAGAGAAACCAGAGCTGACCACATAAACAGCTCCACTCAGTTATTTCTACCTGTCTGTATAATGTCTGTATAGGCTGACTGGGATAAACAATGAGCCTCGACACTGTGTTCATCCAAACACACTCACTCATACAGCCTTTCATTTTTTACCGTGCACTGGGGAGGGTAATAAAAATAAAAAGACAAAAGAAACATCTTTGACAGTGTTGTTTCACTGCTGTGTGTGTATTGTTTCTGTGCATGTGTGCATGTGTTTATGAGTGTGTGACTCCTTAAGTCGTTGTTATGCCAAATCTTCGTCGGAAACATCTCTGCCTCACTCTGAGCTTTGATGTGCTGACAGCAAATTGACAATGATTTCACTTGTTAATCCTGTGTTCTCACTGCATGTGTGTTTGTGTGTGGGAAACACAGGTCCATCACAGCACCTATCAGTAGAAACACAGCTCTCTATTGTTTGCCAGCTTGAGCTCCCTCTTATCTGCTCTGCCAGGCTGCAGAGACAGACTCAGTGTGTCTGAATGTGTGTGTAACTGTATGTGCAGTCCACTGTGACTTTCCCACATTGATAAGACTCAACTCCTCTAATAAGCTTATTGGACCAAACTTCAGATCAATGCTGCTGTCTGCTAGCTGAGCTAAGCTAAATTCTGTGGTCTGCTTCTTTGTGCTTTTTCTTTAACCAAACAGCTGCCGGATATAGACGCGCATGCTGGACTAACTTCTACCTGCTTATGTATCTTCTAACTCTGTCTTCTCAGATCTGTGGTAAACCTTGTGGCTCCCATTAAAGAAGGAGCTCTAAGCAATGTTAAATTATGTAAAGAGCTGAAGGTCAATCTGACATCAATATAAAAGTAAACATGCTAGGTCTTTTTTTCAAATAATTTGCATGGTG
The DNA here is from genome assembly GCA_028566105.1 of Hypoplectrus providencianus. Lineage (NCBI taxonomy): Eukaryota > Metazoa > Chordata > Actinopteri > Perciformes > Serranidae > Hypoplectrus > Hypoplectrus providencianus. The sequence goes on along the minus strand of JAOWBC010000904.1, from coordinate 11,034,789 downwards.
TTTCCTGGAAATAACCATATTATTTGGCACTAATTTCAGGAAATGCAGAGGCAGTATTCAGCAATAAATTCCATTTAATTGCTAATGTAACCAGGAAGCTCTTGGTCTAAGCACTGCAGGTCAGCTTAACAGAGAAGTCAATATTTCTCAGGCAGACAATCTAAACTGTTGTTATAAACTAGAAAAAAGTACTCGGAGAGCACAGACCTCAGCCATGCAGCTCGTGTCCCCCCTTATATTGTGATTCACACCAAAACTTTTACTGTTGCGTGTCTTTTTTTATTTATTTTTAACTTTTGTATGTGTTTAAACTGGTATGTTCACTGTTCATAATGTAATCGTTGCTGCCACCCAGCGGCCATTGGATGCAAAAATTGGATGAAAAATTATCCTGCGGGGATGCGCTGCGGCGCTAGCAGCTAGCAGCTAGCGGCGAGTGACGTACAGCTCCGACAGCTGTCAATCAAGCTTGAACGACATTAATTATGCAAAAATATGAAAACCTACACGAGTGAGTTATAAAATAATTCACCCCCCTCAGAGTTGTCATGAAGAGAGACCTTGACATTTGAGAGTAGAGCCATCTTTTGAACCAGGCTGTAAATACGTTTTTTTTTAACTGTGAAGTTGGACATTTTTACATGAGCGTCAACGTAATTTGCTCCCTTCTGCAGCCTGCCCCTAGTGGACACTCGATGAATTGCAGTTTTTGGCACTTCCACATAGGCTTCACAGCTCAGGAGCGTTAGTTGCCGCTTGCCCAGTACAAACAGTCCTCTACTCCTTCATTGCTTTCTAGAGAACCATGCTACTAGGACAACTGAAATGTAGGTCATATCAAGAGGTTTTCCTTACAGACATAAGGATTCAAAAAGCAGCCGGCTAATCTCGCCTACTTTAGTGTCGACTTTGAAGGGTGCTTGTTTGCCAAGTGGTACTTCTTGTGTTACCCACTTGCACTTGGAAAAAGATTGGAGCTGCGCAACTAATTTGAAAAAAAAAAACAAAAACAAAAAAACAAGAAGAGAATTCTTAGAATATCTAGTTTGTCATCAAAGTTGTGATGTCATAAGGCAGGTCATGTCTCTAGAATGTTCTAGAATGTGTGGTTCTAGAATGTGGCAAAAAGAGTTAGGAATAGACTGGACAATTCACATTTAGTCAGATGCACATCGTACCTGTTGAGAGTCACTACTCAGCTTAGGTTTACCGACTGCAATAACTCAGTTCTACTTTTTGAACACTCATGGCGTTTCAGGAAACTTTTAGCGCCTTCCTTCAAAGGTGCAAGGGAACGAAGATCAGTTATGTAAGTAACCAACTCTTAATAACTTCCATTTGTTAGAATATAGATGAATCAGGTTTTAATTTTTTTGCCACCTTTTTTTACCTTTTAATTAAAAACAACTTTTAGCATGATTTTAACATTTAATTCTGTTCACAGGAACCAGAGACCAGCAGTAGAGCTTCCTGCTCTAGCACTCTGTCCAGGGCCCTGGACATTGAGGAAGCTCAGAGGGCTGAGAGGGCTGCACTAACCCAACGTGCAGAGAGGCTGTATTTATCACAGAAAGCCCAGAGCGATGCTGTTCTGGAGAGACTGGGCTTGTCTGTCCAGCATGACACCCTCTCCTCACCTCTGCCCCCGGCTTCACCAAGAGGAAGCCAGCCATCATCCCTGCGAGGAAGGAGCATTAGGCCAATCGCAGAGGACAGGCTGCCAGAAGACGACCCCTTCTTTGAGAAGAAACTCTATCTGGGAAGTCAGATGGCAATATTTGCCTGCAAGGCGGCGAAGCTGGCCAAAAGCAGGAGCCCAAGCCCGGTCTCCTCTATTGGCTCAGCCGATACCCCAACTGAGCTGAGAT
>JAOWBC010000904.1:10978020-10989784 GCA_028566105.1 Hypoplectrus providencianus | reverse complement strand
CACACACACACACACACACACACACACACACACACACACACACACACACACACACACACACACACACATGCAGACACCGCTGAAATATGCCATGCCACTATCCATGCAGACGCAGACATGTGCAACAAAATACACATCAGTCATCGACACACAGCCGCACGTCTGTGCTAGTGGCATTTTACCTTAATTCCCTTTGTCACCGCTTTCAGTGCAGTTTAGTCCAACTCGCCTATAGTTTCCACCATCAACAAATGTCACTGGGCTTTGCATGCTTGTGACTGCTCAATACGGACAAAGGCCAAATGTCTTGTCTGCTTTACATAGACTGTGAGCAAAACTGAGGGTGAGAGCAACTAAAATTTTAAGATGTAACATGTTTTTATCATCTTTTCTCAGTCATACTCCAATATTATAATGTCAGCGCACAGGAAATGGGCCATGCTCGGGTGGCGTTTGTCAAGCAGCAGAACTGTGTCAGTAGCTTTGCATGTGTGTAAAAAAAAAAATCTATGTGCCTCTTTGAGGTGTGTATGTGTACAAGCTGTTTGTGACTTTGTGTGCATGTCTGTCTGCAAGATTAAGTGTGTAACCGAACCTGAAGGACAGCGTGTGTAAGCATTCCTGCATGTGAACTATTTTAATGAGGCTACCCAGAGCTACCATGGGTGACACCAGGGCAGGAGAAAAAGGAAAAGAGAAAGATGGAGGTATTTCTTTATGCCCCCCCCCCCCCATACAGTGTTAAAAATCTCCCTTTTCTTTTAAACGTGTGGCCTTTGCACCATGTTTTGAGTGTGTGTTTGTGCATGGTAGAGAAATACGTGCTTGAATGTGCAGCCTGCGACCAGGGGCTTCTACATGAAGGGGGGGGGGGGGGGGCAGATAGACAGACAGGCAGCACCCCTGGAGGAATTCAAACAGCCTCTGTGCTATGTGACCGGGATGGAGATGACTTCATTAGGGCAGCCAGTTTCTCTCTCCCCCTCTTGTATCTGTCTGTCTCTCACTGCAAATGGGGCTGTGCGGGTGATTTACTGTACATCAAGTAATCTAACTTGTCAAATACTTTAAATCTGTGTCACAATGACAATCTGAGAGCTCAACATGCACCGTTGTGGATGTTTTTTGAGGGAAAATTCTAATCAGATATAGCCAATTTCAATCCAGATATCACTCAGCAAATGTCAAGAAATCTAATTGGCTGGCAGACTTTACAGGAGGTGCTCTGATTTGTTTTATATTGTGACCTAACGTCCCACGGGAGGCGGTCTACATCAGAGTGAGAAGGAAATGTCACAGCATCAAATGTGATTGTATTTTATGAGTGTGTTTCGCTTGTGCAGAAATGTCATAGGCTGTGTGACTGACAGGAGCCGCACAAATATCTGTCTGAGTTGCGTGCATGTGTTCGCGTTTGCTTATAATTGCATGGGTGCACATACAGTGTGAATTAAGTATGCGTGAGCTCGTATGCAGTTCTTCAGCTGAAATGGTCCCTAAGGCTTTCCGCTGTACATCTCGGTAGTTATTGATGAATTCATTTGCGATTAGAGACTTCAGCATGTTCTCTGATGGCCCATTGAGCGGTACTTTTAACGCCTGTTTGACCCAGAGGTCAACCAGTTTTAATGCTCAATTATACCTAAGGCATATCAGAAACAATGCACTGAAAGGATGTCTGCCTGACGCTTCTGACAAAATACTCTCTTTTGCTGCATATTCAACCTCAAACTCTTAATTGAATTAAATTGAATTGAATTAATTGATGGTAGTGGGTTCCTGGGAAAGTCCATAATAACTTGTGAGGAAAATTGGTAAAAGGAAATGGTCAAATGGAAACAAAAGTCTTTTATGTGCAACCATCTATTTTTGACTTTGGTTACCTTTGAGTTGTAGTTGTGAAAGGTGTGTATGTTTGTGTGTGTGTGTGTGTGTGCATGCCTGTGTGTGTCCTTGAGTCTGTGTTTTATCACCTGCATTTTAAAATAACCCCACCGCTGTTTAACCTTGAGAGTAAGGTCAACATGTACACCTATTAGCCCAGCACTTATAGCTTCTGCATGTAGTAGTAAGGCAGTACACACCTGGGTTGTGTGTGTGTGTGTGTGTGTGTGTGTGTGTGCGTGTGTGTGTGTGTGTGTGTAGCCCTTGACCTTTGCCAAAGGCTTGATCTACCTTACTGTCAGATCTTTATCAATCCATTTTCTTACTGCAGCTATACAGCTTGATGTATAGCACCACTGTATCACTATGTGTGTGTGTGTGTGTGTGTGTGTGTTCTCAAAATGTGTGTGGTTACAGTTCTTTTAAACACACACACACCTTGTGACAGACTGCACATACAGTGACCTATGTAGAAAAGCCCCACAGTGCAGAGAATAACAGGAAGGAGGTCGATAATAATTCCTCTGAGTGCATAAATCTTAACTGACATGACTAGGGAAAAAAAAGCCCAAACCTGATTACAGAATACAATACACACACACCAAAACCAACACAGATGCACATGAATACACTCAGAGAGCAGCTAAAAAAAACACACTGTGCCTCACTCAGACACAGAGGTAAAGTAAGACAGTGAAGACAAAAGCATCAATTTGTGGCGCTCAGGAAGGGTTTCTTCAATACAGCTTTGTCTGGCAGATTGCCAGCACCACTGTGTTCCCATCCGAAATCATTCTCGCTCCCCGCTGCTCAGAACCACATGTAAACACACAGAAAAAGTTATCGGCCATTGTGTCATCACGCATGCGCATCCTTTTGTGCTTTGGCTGGCATTGAACCGGTGCTCAGCAGGTGACCCTTCAAAGTGATGGTTGTCAGCCACGTCTTCAATAAGAGAACCATTATGCGACCTCCATGGGGCCAAAAAGGTCAACGCAATCACTCCATGGATGGCAGGGAACCTGAAAATAGATAGCGGGTCGTTCGTTGCTCGAGATGTTAAAGGGTGAGGTTGCAGAGTAAGTAGTTCACCTTTAACACAAGGACCAAAATATACAACTGTGTGGTGAAAGATTCTCTGAAGTTGCTTTACAAGAAAAGTGGCAGTATCAAAATGTGAATCAATACAGTCAATGGTGTGAAGTCTTCAGGAGCATTGGATTCACTATGGAGCATGTGACCCTTAGGGAGAGTCTATGAGTCACATCTTGAGGGAAAGAACCATGTCAGCTTTACTTTATCTCTTATACCATGACACTTAATACTCTGCCTCAAGCAGCGGAATATATGCCTCATGTGGCATAATGATAAATGTTAACAGTTTTGAGGGAAACAACACTGCAAGAAACATGTTACTTCAAATCTGAACATCTATAACCCTTTTTGAGGGATTGTTTTTTAGGCTTACTAAGAATGCATTAATTCCAGAAATGGTCTGCAGTCCAAAATAACATCTCAAAAGTCAAGCTTGTTCTTTAATCTTGGCCCAATAGTCCAAAGTATGTGTCTGTTTTTTGTGAGATCCAGCCTTACACAACCTACATTAACCCAACCTACTTTTCATCCTTTTCTTGGCTGGAGCCCAATAACCTGAAGTGTCTTTCCTTTATCTGCTTCAAGTGGTGAGATTCAGCCAAATCAGTGTTTGTATGTTAGAAGTTTCTTTTCTGGTATTTATAATCGTGTTATCTGTGTACTCTCCAACTTCCTTGAACAATGAATGGACAAAATTTGTTAGAGGAAGATATGGAGACTAAAAAGTCAATGGAAAAATCTATACTTTTTGAAAATGAGTCAAGACTTTTGGACTTTGGACTGAATGATACCATAAATCTTTTCAGGATTTTGGCAACAGTTCAATGATCCAGATAGGGGGCAGACTTTTGTTGTCTGAGCCAGTTCAGATTATTTACTAACTACTTAATACTTGTTTTGGTTAAAAAAAATAAAAAATAAAAAAAAAGACAGGGCTATGTGAATCAGATATAAAAATCCACAAACAAGAAATAACAGAGGTACATTAACTTCATGAATAAACTTCTCACAGAGGACGTGGCTGCAATGCTGGTTTGTCTTATATATTTCTGTTCTCCAGTAAAGATCAGAATACCATTTAAAATATGGATGACACAGTTTGAGTCCAAACCAATTCCTTTGGTATACAATCCTACTTGGAAATGTCACAAGAAGGATCATGTGGAACATTGTCCCAACTGCACAAACGCAGGTGAAACCGTCTCAAGTCATGACAACACAAGCACACAGAACACACATAACCCCCACACTTAGGTCTTAAAAGACTTATGTACAAAACATAACCTGAGGACCTGACCGAGACGCAAACTAGTTTCACATCCTTCACACATCAAATCGAGTCGCAGTTTTATCTTAACTGAGCTACAGTTTAGAAAAGGTCAGTTGCTTGGCCTCCTGCTTTCTCAAGGACCACTCATTGAAACACCCCACACTCAACATTGCGCTGCCCTGGGTCCTGAGCAATTCACTTGCCATAGTAGGGTCCTCTCACAAGGCTACATGCACCATTTATTCACAGCCAACAACTTGGGACTAGATTATTTCTAGATACACATAGCTCTCATTTCAAATGTTGCAAGCACTCCAATCCACTTTATTGGGGTGCTCAGCAATGCAAGTTTCAAGTAATTTAATAATCAGTTGTCAACAAAAATAAGATCTACAGGGACTCTTTCCATTTAAGTTACATATTTGTTGTCAAGAGAGAACTAGAGAGCAGCTGATTATTCGGCCCTAATGATAGTTAATTACATTCACTTGGCATCACAGGTATAAAACCAAATGAATAATGTAATTATTCATTATCATAAGTACTGCAAATAGATTGTATGTAAATGTTGTCTGAGGAACAAGAGGTGGAACAAGATGTTACTTGGACTACAGTTTTTTTCTCAGTGGAAATCCTTCAAATTGTTAGTGTTTGCCTGCCAACACATAATGACGACTATTGTGCCATGCTGCCAACTGGGCGTCTTTAAAATGAAACAAAAGCCAGGTTTTCCAGGAGGAGGAAGAATACCTCTTTAAACCTGAGAAAGTGATTTAGTACTAAACACATTACCCAAGATCAACACACTGACTTTTACAGTGAACCCAATGCCTTGTGATGTACTCAAATCAAATCCACATCAAACAATTATGAACAAAAAAAGAAGTAAAGGCATCAATTTGTCCCAAGAAATGAGCCTAAACTACTCTCGTGTAATGGTTATTTTAACTCATATTTGGTATGACAAGAGATACCTAAAGCCGCAGGACGACTTGTGGTTTGAAGCTGATACGATGACACATTTTTTGAGTGAATCCATTAGGATCACAGCAGTCGCGTGTCCCAGCCTTCAGGCCTGCACAAATATGACCTCATTTTCAAATTTGGCCTCTTTTCATATTTTCAAACTCTGCTTTACTGAAATCAGTTAAGAACTATTTGTACAGACATAAGCTTACTGGCATTATGTCACACACACAAACACACACATATATATGTAAATTTAAACTTAACTTTAACTTATAGTAGAGAACGAACACATGGCTTGACATTTACTAAGACTAAAGCATGTTGTAAGAGCACACACATGCTGGACGCATCCAGAAATAACCATGAAAAAGCACCTCTCACTCTTTTTTTTATCTACACAACAACCAATATTGTTGTGGCAACAGTGAATACAGGAAAGAGATGGCTTTTTTATTCTTTCTGTCACTCCACAGTGGGGAAGGGAAGCAGAAGAGGAGGAGAGAAAATCCAAGAGTTATTACTGTCAACAGGAACGGTGTTTGCTGACAGTGCTGGGATGCATGGCAAGACAGAAAGATAGAGAGAGCGAAAGAGAGAGAGAGAGAGAGAGAGAGAGATGTCAAGCGTTCTGAAAGACACTGAAGGAAAAAAAATGTTTCGATCATACTCAAAAACTAATCCCATTTTATCTCCCATGGGTCATTCAACTGTGTTTGCAGGCTTGTTGGTGTGCAAGTTTTATTTCTTACTCTTCTATCACGCTGGCAGGAAAATGAAATGAAAACCAATAAAGGAACAAACTGAAATGAAGCGATCCGCCAGCAGAATAACACACACACTCATGTTTTTGATCACATCATTTGATTTTAAAGGTGACGGCTACCCATAATACACTATACAGCAGCAGACCATCTGGTGTGGAGTACTCTAACTACAGACTGAGCAAAACACAGCACATAGTACTGAGAAGAGTCAGGAAGGAAGAATGTGTGTCACTGAGCATTGTTGCAACTGCAGTTCTTCCACATTACTGCTGGAGTTCTCGTACTAGAGTAAATAATTATGTAAACATTTCATAAGACTCCTTCTTTTTAATGAATGTAAAGATGTTTGGATAGAATTTTTTCTACAACCTTTAGCAAAGTTCCAAAGAGTATAATATCAATGATGCCAAATCATTTCCATTGATTCTTCTTGTACAGTTACGATTACAGACTCTCCTTCCACCTCCATGCTGTCATATAATGAGAGTTGTTTCGAAATTGATAGGTCCAATTCATTTGATTGAAAGGAAAAAATAACAATAAACAAAGGTTGCAATGGTGGGATTTTGTCCCCCAAATTTGCTACAGATATGTTAATAATCTCGTAATCATCAAATCTTTTGGCCATGATAATTGATTGGAAAGATTATATACCCAGCAAAAGGGAAAATATGTGACATATGGTACTTGTGTGACCAACACAGAGACAAAAAGAAGAAATCAGAAACACTCCTCTCACTTGAGTCTGATAGTAATCGCAACATGTTCAGCAAAATGCATCAACTTTGCTTGAGTATGTAAAATGCACCGTTCTTCCACCATGATTGTTTTGAATGCACTCGCTGCTCCTGTTGCTTATTGGACACATACTGCCACTGCTCTGTTACATACCTCCACTGTCTCCCCCCACTTTGCTCCAGCACAGCAGAGCTCCTTATAACACTTTTGCAGCATTTGTGGAAAACAGTATTAAAAGGGCTATTATATTTCAGCACCTCACAGTCACTAAGAAACAATAAGAGTAAGGCTGTTGACCCCGAGTGTACATACATTATTTTTATTTGTAGATTACTAATCCCAAACCTTCAGAATAAAATATTTCTTTGACATATTCTCAGCATACCACTCATTAAAAATATGGTAAGTGTTGCTTTTTTGTCTATATCTGAGTGTATTTGAGTGTGAAACAAACAGGTAGCAGGCTGTGTGCCGGCCCGATCGATGGTATAATGGAATATTTGGACCTGAGGCCAGTCACAGCAGAGTGCCCTGGTAAATGCATCAGGGAGTAATTTATTCCTGTGTGACTGCTGGAGAGTGGCTGATGAATGGTTTGTGTGTACAGCCATTCATATATGAAGACCTATACAGTATGTGTGAACATACTTTTATGCATGTGTGCTTTTGTAAGGCCCAGCAGGCGGAGTCGGTAGCTCATCGATCCCAGCTCATACCTCAGGCTCTCCCATCGATCAGCAAAGTGTCTCCAGCTCACTGCCGAGTCTGAGCCAAGCTCTTACTTCATAGCATCAGAGCATTATGTGAATTAGCTGGAGATGCAGACTAAGAGGATCCGTCAATATTTCTACAACGGTTATGTCATCGCTGACTATGGAATGATTAGATCAGGAGAGCTACTTAGGGGACTCATATCAGCAGTTTGGTCCACTCGAAAAGGACCCAGGTGCTTTTTGTCTGGAAGTCTGTTTGGTTTTTTATATTGTAAAGGCTCAGATTAACTTGGTGCAGACCAAAGAACCAAACTCTGGTCTGATAGAAACCGGGGGCCAATTTTGCTTCATGGTGCAAAAGGCAATCTGAACCAAAGTAAGGAAGCAAACCGAAACTCAGTGCATTTTAGGTTGAAAATGGAAAGACATTTTAGAATCAACATTATGCAAGGTAGCTTTGCAAGATGTCCTGGGGACGGCCGTGGTCTGGTGGTGTAGTACGGAACTCTCCATATTATTTAGCAAAAGAATTGTCGCTAATGGATTCAATTTCACATGAGATCAATGTAACATAAAAGTGTTAGCTTTTCCCCTACATATTCTGCTCAATAGATGCAGGACATTTGTTTCCAATGTTTGGTGGGCTTGATAAATCCCGTCGGAAAGCAAACCAAACTGAACGAAAAATCCAACAATATTGCAACTTATGTGCGAAAGCAACCTTTAGAATGAGAGTATATGCTAAAAGTATCTAAACTTTTTTTCTTCTTCTCTCATGAATGGAAATGTCTATTTTAACAATCCATTCGGTTACTTAAAACGATTTAATATGTTCATAAACACATTAAAAGGGAAAGAGGATGATGTCACCTTCCAGTAAATTGTCCGTGTCAATGTTTTTGAAGTAGGTGTCAACATCTTGAAACTGGAATTCACACTCTGTGTTTGAAGAATGCTGTTTTGCATTGGAAATAAGCCAAATTATGAGCCTATCCTCTGACTCATGTGAATGATCTAAGATGGAAACTTTTACTCATCCTAGGTCAGTTATGAATGACAGAGACTGTCACTGTAGCCACATTACGCATATTTCAATCCAAAAGTGTCTGACATAATGACCATTTATTCATATTGTTCTCAATTAAAACATTGTCTCCTCAGTGGAATTCATCACTTTTACACCCCCCCACACACACAAGGAAACTTAAAAAAAAAAACAGTAACCATGGTGATACTGTACACTGCCCTCTTTGTTTACTTGAAACAAACACATAACACACTATAAGTTCACACAATCATGTATGCGTATGCACTTGGCCGTAACCATGGCATTCCACCTCAGGTTGGAGGTGGGAGGATAGCCACCAAAACACACTCTCCCCCTGGGGGCTGGGGAGCTGTGTGACTCAGACATTAGCAAACTCTACCCAACATGTTCATATATTCTGCTCTAGAGATGACATTGTGTCTCTGTTACTAAGGAGATGGTGCTAAAAAGCCTTCTGGAAATAAAGTAAAGGACTCAGGCAAGAAGGGAAGCCGTTCCGTCACCTCTTGAGCTAGAAAAAGGGATGTCAAGATTTTAATTTTAATTCTAAACCAAAAATGTATTTAAATAATCTTTTGGAATCAATTACGGAAAACAAAAACTCGATTGGCAATTATTTTTGGCAGTCACTAAAAATGCAAATAAAATCAATGATCTGTTAATATTTATAAATCAAGACTGAGTTGTCTATCAATGGCACTCCCTTCAATACTGAAATATAAAGTTTGAATTAAAAATGGAAACAAATTGTGGATCCGGAGAATCATGACATCCCCATAGGGTGTAGCAGTAACATCACACAAAATTGCATAGTCTTTAATAGCTCCATCATCAGGTACATAAACAGTATTTATATGTATATTTTTAAGTGCCAATGTAAAACCCTTCTTGCAATGGAATCACACGAGCTGTGACGCCAAATCTGGCGTAGAGTTAGGGGAGCCCCATTCCCCTGCCGACAACCATGCTGGAAGACAGACTTCATTTTGATCTCATCTACACCGAATACGTTTTGTGACTGCATTTTGCTCAACTGTGACAAAATCTGCCTACTGAGAGAAACTGAAGCCTGGGAAAGTACTCAAAACCACCTCTTTGGTAGCCATCTCCAGAACCATCACCCCATCACGCACACGCAAAGACTCACAAGGCGTATACATACCAGTCACACAGCTGGTAAAAATACTGGAACAAACACTTAAGTTAACAGCAAACTTGGAACACTGACAATAGATTTATGATCTTATTAACCAGTGACTTGAAATCGAAACGATAAATAGATTCAGCATGTTATTTCCTCATAAATAGTATGATAACAAAAACACAGCAAAATGTCTCAATCCTTCAAACGTTGTTGAATCCAAGCAACAGCATTTGGTAAATTGGGCTTGATGGGAAACAAACCACAAAATACACAACAACCAACAAACAAGGGAAAACATTTTTACACAGTAATCGCATGAACATTTCCAGTTTCACTTTAATTGCTTTGGAGTATTACCAAACCCCTGCGGTGTAACATGTTTTTCTAGATGCCTCTACAGCATTTGAATAACTGCAAGCAAGAAACATTTACATGTCATTAGACAAGACCGGAACATGACAGCCTCACATCAAAGTTAATCAACAATATTGAGGAAATCCCATACACTGCAACCTTACAATGATAGTTGTACAATGTAAAGTGCCACCTGTTTAGCCTTTTCTTGAATGCATTTGCCTCCATAAGAAGCATGAAAACCTCTTCGTAAACATAACACAACATGACAGCGGATGTAGATGAAAGGCCTACGTCATTTGACAAAGTTGACACATTTAATTGGATTCTTTACAGGGGAAATCTCTGTAAATTGTGGCTGACCTGTGCAGCACACAGCCTCCTGTCTGTGTGTGAAGCCTCCTGTGGGTCACCAGTCAGGCAGAAATAAACCACATTCTCTACATTTCACACCCTGCTTGTATGCAGAGAGGAAAATCCTCCCTGAATGACAGAGAAAGACCTCATTCAAATAGGGTTAACACACAACAGCCTAGCCCCCTGTTTTCTCTGTCACTCCCATGTCCACACACCATAACTGAGCGTAATGATGTTTAACACATATTCAGTGCTTTCCATAGTGAAAAAATATTCCTCTGTCTTTACAGGTGACTTCCCACCAACAACACTGTCAGCTATCAAACACTGCGATGATATAAACACAAAGACAACATGACATGTCTGACTAACAAAGAACTAATTAGCATCCTCGTGCACGTTTACAGTAACACTGGCGGGAATCCAACTTTAACATTTACAGTCTCTTTTATAGCAAATACTCATTTTAATCCTTATATTGTCAGTCCTATTTCTTATTTCTACATCTATATTACACATGTTTATGGTGTTGAGCGTGACTGTATGTCCGCAGGTTTGTTTGATAGCCATAAAATACATTTTCCTAACAGGATTACCGTAAACACGCAGGTGTCATGATAACGCGATAGGCTACTGTCAAGTTAAGATAATCGTCTAAAAAAGTGAATTTGACTAGACCTTAGTGGGCTTAAATGTTTCGGTGTAAACATATTGTCCACACATTACGTTCACTTTTTTAAAATGTTACTATGTTTATGCTGTCATTATGATTTTTTTCATTCTAAAAGTGGAGAAAAAGTGCCATACTGCTAAAAGACTTCTCTAATTAAGCTAGCGCTACAAACAAGCGCTGTGACATTTTTACTCCTCAAAAATGCCTGAAAAGTGACATTTTCACGACATTCTCGGCGCTGTGGTCGCTATAAGAGACGCTCAACGTAAACTTGGACGGAGTTGAAGTACAGGTGACTTCACAGCTCCGTCCGCAGCTGGGTGTTTTTCCGTAACCATGTCAGGACTAAAAGAACCAGGTTAAAGCGACACATTCCCTTACCTGCAGGACACTGTGATTTCAACTTTGGTGGCAGGAATCGACGCGTTGAGCGGGTCGAAGTCGCCTATCGTCGACGCCATGTTGAGAAAACTGTTGTTCATCCTGTCAAAAATTGTTTTTCCTTCCTTTCCTTCCTTTTTCCCGTGTGGTCCAGCCCCTTTTTATGAGCGGCGGAGGAGGATATACTCTGTGTGCACCTCCTCGGCGAGAAGTGGAGCAAAGGTGCCTGTGAGAGGGAGAGACAGGGGGAGAGAGAGGCTGGGTGTTGTGATGTCACTTTCTCTCCTTCTCCTCCTCTGTGTGTGTGTGTGTGTGTTTCTCTCTTTTCCCTCTGCCTTCCCCCTTTCTTTATGCCTCTCTGCTATCTCCTTCCC
>JAOWBC010000904.1:10919091-10929772 GCA_028566105.1 Hypoplectrus providencianus | reverse complement strand
TTAAGTAGGGTACAGACTTTGAATTATCGGCAAATATTGTATTGGTTTCTAAAGAGTTTATGTAATATTATTTTGTGACGAAACTAATGATGTCCACTCCCACAGATGGGCCACAGCCTCACCAGTATCAGCTCAGCATGGTATATGCATATCAACATAGTACAGGTACATATGAGTATATATATGTAAAAAAAAGTTCTGTCAAAGCACCTTTCACATAGGGGTTTCTGTGTAATGAGCCAGCGACAGGTTACAATTTAATGCAGAATTGTTACTAATGATACCTCTTAGTCTATGCATCTGCTGTGGAAAAAGTCTCTACTTATTCAAGGAAATAAAGCGCACAGCATGCAGGAAGATTAAGTAACAGGTAAGTCTCAGAAACAGGAAGTGGATCACCTTGTGTGTGTAAAATAAGGGATTAGTGACAAAGCACTTTCAGGGTCTAAACTGCTGACTCTGCCATCAGACCCTGACTCAGGATTCAGGATCCTGTTAACAGTGAAGCAACAACAGTGTTTTTTAACATCACAACAACCAAACCCAACAATTATTAAACCTGATAGTTTTTTTCTTACAGTGAGACATAAACTGTATGATTTGTAGTCCTGAAATGAGAATATGTTTATCCACAAACAATTGCTGATAAGTTTGTAATAAAAAAGAAGAAAGAAAAAAGAAAGAAAGACTAAGCAAATTTATGAAAGAATAAACCACTGACCATCAAGGGGACTAACACTCAACTAGCAAACACGTGAACCATGCTCTACAAATAATGAATGAAGCCTGGGCTTTCTAACAAGATACAATAGCAGAAAGTTTCCACTGAAAGAGGCAAACACACACACCTTTCTGCTGCTTTGTGTGTGTGGTTATGTTTTTTATTTGTGTGTTGCAAGGCCTAAAACTTTTCCCAACTTGTGTAACACAAACATAGACAACATCTACATGCTTAAATGATTAAAGAAGCCAGACAAATTAAATGGTATTGATGAGACCGTTCGGCACTGTGGAACCAGTCAGAGTGCATGATGGGATAGATTATATAGTTTATTATCTATGACAGAGAGACAGACTTTTAAACTGCGTTGGCACAGTAAACAGAGTCCTGGGTCAAAGTCTGAATGCACAATAACAAGCAAGGCCGAGAGGGAAACATGATAGGAAGGAACAAGCTTTTGTCCTCTTTCTTCCACTGATCCAGTTCAAATGACGTTTCAGGTTGTCTTTCCAGGCACCTGCCCCCGACTTCAGCTGCGTCTATCATGTCCCTCTACTGATACTGTCCAACACACACATACACACTGAAACACTTAGGATAAAATGCTGATAGAAGCAGTGACTATCCCAGCCTGCCTGCATCAGTGGCTGCATGGATTGGCCTAGAGGGCAAAGGTCAGGTCAGTAAAATACTGCAAACTGCCTGAATATAACCAGTGCTACACAACAAATCCATATGCTAAATGCTTGAAGACAAAAAGGATACATGTCTCTGGAATAACCTAATATCATCCATAAAAAATGGCAGACTGTGTGTTGTTCTGACTGTCAGAAGAGAGTTACAGGCTTTCCCTGACCTAATCCCCCAGAGCTGAGATCTTCATTCATAAATCCACTACACAGCCTGTGCATGCAGTGCAGGTATTAACAAAAGAAGCTCATGTAATCACTGGCCACTGGTGTGTAGGTGTGTGTTATGATTAATGGATCTATAAAATGTCACAAAATAGCCTTTAAAAGTCTTGTATTTCAACCCACAATATGTGCAGTTTCATATTTAGCAGGGAAAAGCAGTAAATCGCCATGTTTGAGAGGATGAAACCACCATTGTCTGCCATTTTTTTTAATATAAAAAAAAAATACTTTAAAGATTAATCGATTTTCAAAGTCGCCTTATTGACAATAATTTCTGGGTCAGACTTATCGGTGCAGCACCAACGTTCATCGCGTTAAGGACATTAAAGAGTAGCTACGTAGGTAGGACAGCGTGAAGCTTCAAAATAAAAGCATATTTCGAAAAGAAGGCGTGTTATTCTGGAGAGATTTGGGAGAGCAGAAGAAGAAAGCATGCACCAAAGAGGCACGTGTACGTTAGAGATTTGGAGCTCAATGTGTAAAGCGAGAATAAAGGCAGGGACAGCATGTGCACAGCAGGTGTGAGCATCTTTGCAGAGAGGAGGGTCCGCCGCTGCATCCTTACCTCAAGGCGACTCGCACCGAGCTCTCATCCGGCCCGCCGCTCATGGTGTCACCGGTGGATAGTCCGATGTGTCCGCTTATAAATAGCTCGATTTCCCTTTTTCTTTATCCTCTTACGAGACAAGAGAGCGCCGCGGGCTCCCCTCCCTCCCTTCCCAGCTTCTATCTTGAGCTCCCACCGCAGCTCTCACCGCCTCCTCCTCGCCATGTTTCTATGAGATGGAGCAGCTGATTTATTTGTTTGCCATCGTCTGCGGAAATGTGCTTCAGGATCCGGCGGTGGTCACCTCTCCAGAGGCATCGTGTCAGCCGCCGACCCGGGTAGAGAGAGGCGTGTGTGTGTGTGTAGAGGAGCCGGGCTCACTTGGCGTGTGAGTCTCCGAGACGGAGGACGTAACCAAACTCCTCCTCCTCCTGAGCTGTACCAATCCAGACAGGGGACAGCCTGACCCACAGCTCGACACAATGCAGAGGTCTCATTATCATCATTATAATAATACAAAATAATAAGAATACATCATACGTATTAATCAACGAATCATTTCAGTTATTATTCTACGATTATATATTATTTATTTTTTATCTTAGGGATTTGAGAGCTGATGGCTTATTTATTTAGGTCGTACATTTCATTTCTTTTCTTTTCTTTTCTTTTCTTTTCTTTTCTTTTCTTTTCTTTTCTTTTTCTTATTTTGTATGCATTTAATGCTGCATTTCAAGTGCCAAATGTGCCTTAGAGCGGCTATATGCGTTGCTGCATTGTTCATTAAAATTGTTTAAAGCGTGATTAAGACCTACTGAGACACCAACAGAATATTTTTACATGACATATTTCATGGACGGAGGGGTAGATTTTAATTTTAAGACACAGAAAATAGATGTACAAAAAAAATCAAAAACTAGAAATCTCTAAAACTCATTACAATGAACCATCCGCCATTCACGTTGAATGTAATTTGAATGACCATCTGATATTTACAATACAAATTACATATGACACACTGAAGGTGTATGCAAATCAGGATTTGCTATGAATGAAGGCGGCTCCGTGGCCATGCTGCCACCCTGTGGTGAACTCGTATTATTGCACCGTAAGAGTCATTGAAGTAATGAACCTTCTTCACCAGCAGATGGCTCTACTAACACAGGCTGTGTCCCAAACCTATACTACACACCAGCCTACTTGGTTAGCAAGCCTATTAAATTATCCATATTTTTTATTTAACAAAGAGAGAGATGACACAAGAGACTTGTTAATGATTCAAAAGTTGTTGTTTTTTTAGCTGTTCCTTGATCTGAGAGACCTTTATCAGCAATCATCTTTTTCAGCTGTGGGATGCTCAACATGGGTGAATTCCAGTATCCATGCTACCATACCAATCAGAATGCTAGAAAAATATTTTGTATTTACTAACGCATGGTATATAAAACACAGAGGCTTTCCAGGTTGTCCTTCTAAACCCTGTTGTAATTTGCAGTGTGCAAGTAAGCTTTTTGGGTTTTCTAACCCAACGCTCCTTTGCACAGCATATATTAGCAAGAGGGTCAAAGTTCAAGGTGCAATGTTATGATAAAGTAGTATGACCTGGTTGTATGCATACTACATGTACACAACAACATTTACATTATGTACTAAAAGAACAAAAAATATGCAATCTGGTACTGTAGTCATTTTCCTTTGTGCAATGCATTGTTGGACTGTATTGCACTTTAGCAGCTGACTTAGAAATGTAATGTTTTTATGTACGCATGCTGACCTTTTTAAGGGTACTGTATTCTATACTTTTATTTTTTTGTGTGTGAACACCATATCCTAAAACCCTGCTTAGTCTGTAGTATGAGATTGTGAATCGGTAGTTAACACTGAATACTCTGCAATCTGGGCCATACTGAACTTAACATTTGGCCTGCGTGGAAGGTGGAATGATCTTTAGCCTGGTGAGACAGGTTTATTTTTATATCTCCTTCAGCTCCATGTTGCTTCTATTATTAATCTGTCAAATTAATGCAGTTGGTGAGAGCACAGGAAGCCACTTCTTTGGCTATAAATAACATGACATTTAGTCATCAATGTTAGGAAATACAGAAGTGACCACCTGAAGCTAATCCAAGCACTTAAACATTAATTTTAAGGTACTGAAACTTGTGATTTCTGGAGTGAACAAACATAGACAGGCCAGTTCTTTGAGGTTGCACTGTATTGTTTTATTTACAAGAAAATACATCTTCATCTTCCAACATAAAGTGACCTTAGCACATGATTTTTGAACAGATGATCTTAATGTACCTCTTTTGGGTCTAAAGTTAAAGAATAAAGATTCCTACACATGCACAATGAGATCTTTACTTTTCCAGGAATTAAAAATATATGATTGTTATATGTATGGTAGTTTTGATTGCAAACTAAAAGTATGTAATAACTACAAAGTGTAGTAATCCCTGGCTTTAAGAACTACTGTACTCATTATCATCCATTTATCTTTCCCCTCATCATTCTGTCCTGTTCCCATTATCCCAGTTCACACATCATATGTACAGTAAATTCCATCATAAATACCACAGTGTGGCACATAAAATAATGTCACATGCACTTTCAATACAATGATCAAATGATCAATTATCAAACAGAAAGGAAACGTGTATGACCTGACCACATGTATTCATTGTCTTCGTAACCTTAAGAGATGCTTTATCATACATAATGGATACATTCAATCTCTTACTTACAAAAGGGAAGGTAGAATGTGAAACTTTAGTATCAAAGTTTTGTTAGTAAGGATGTCATTACAGTATATAGCAGGGTCATACAGTCTAGAAGGCCAATGAAGGCCTAACTTTACTGGTTATCTTAAGGGGGTATGAAATGATGAGGTGCCATTTAAAAAAAAGAAAAGAAAAATATCATTATTTCTGTGTATTGCCAATGTGTGAAGGGATTGTCACGTAACTTTAAAATAGACTATCTCAGTTGACTTCAACAGTCTATAGACTCTTTTTTATGTAAAATACTCGGGCCTGGCTTGCAGGGTGATGTTTATCCATGCATTGCCTCTTGCTAGCTAACATTAGCTGGAAATGTAGTCGCCATATTCCATGACTGGACCTCTTCACAACACGAGTCAGTAAAAAGCAGAAAAAAAAAAATAAAAAATTAATTTTTGTTGTCTTCTTTGTTTTGCTCACAAGCAAAATTCTACCTGAGTTTCTTTCTTCTAGCCAAAAGCAATGCAAGGACAGAACAACGATCCAGCTAACTGTAACCTGAGCTACCTAGCTGGAACTTTACCCAGCTGCATGGATCTGACTGTGGTTACTTTGTAATGCCAGCTGATAAAGTCATTTTAAGTCATAAAATTCCACATAGTACCTTCAATGCAGAGTCACAGCACCACATAACTGGAATATTTTATCTGCAACAACTATTTTAGGCCACTTGGGGGAAGCAGAAATAATGCTTAATGCTAACAAATTAGCATAAACATAGTACGTACTATTAGCAAATCTTCTGAAGTTTCAAACCAACTGGCTAGCAAACAGTGGCTTATTAACACAAACAGAGCAACCTAACCATTGTTGTTAGAGTTGTACAAATTCAATATTTGCTCTTCTTTAGTTTGCAAAACATAAACTCCTGAGGCAAATATGGCTACTGGCTAAATGTTTCACTTGCCCCATGTTCACTAGCGAGCTAGATGCCAATTGTCACTATTAGCAGTGCTGGGTAGGTAGCTTTAGCTGAGCTTGTTTGAAACAGCTGACTGCTAAGGGTTAAAACAACTTATGAGCGTGAAAACAGGAATCCAAAAAAATAGTTAGGAACTGCAGGGTTGACTGATAAGTATGTGTTAAAATCATTACGAGCAGCCCTCTTCACAGACATGCATGTGATCCATTGCGAAAATACAAATATTAATTACAGCGTGTTTGAAAATATTAATAAATAAGATTACATATAGATTTCAGGTCTTTCCAAATATGCAGTAGAAACTTACTGCATAATCAAATGGATGATTATCCTCACAGTGGGAGCAGCTACAAACTGTGAACCAGACTCCTAAGAGGCATGCTTCAAGAAAAAACGTTTTAGCATTAGTTAGGCTTATTTTTGTGGTGTGATAAGAGGATGATTTTGCCATATAATTATCAGAAAGAATATGAGAATATCCTGTGGGAGAATTTGCAGCAGAATATTCAGAAAAATACATCATTTTGACTGAGAAAATAAAGCATAACGCATTCTAGTAAAATGGCACCTCATCATTTATGAACCCAGCCTTTCAGGCTAAAATATGTTTGACATTTTAGCAATTGAAGCCGTGGTCATGCCTATGAATGTCAGGCTATGTCTGCACTTGAGCTGACCTCATGTTTCAGTGTCACTTGGCAGACTCTGTGTCATTCAGCGGCTCATCTGGCCTCCTGTCAACAGAGCCTGACTGATCGCACACAAAGATCACTTAATTCGGGTCAGAAACTCTCAGTACAGACTGCTGTTAGAAAGGCTTGCCGTGCCTTTTCCAAGCCCTGCAGTTACGCCTGTGATGCTGTCTTGCATACTAAATGAAAGCATAATTATTAATTTTTGCAATCCAGATTATATTACAAGACCATCAGAGAGCATTCCAGTTATTATCCCTCTAGGTATTAAAGGGACATTGACATTTATATTTTAGCTAGTTATATTTCTCCTCCAGTCACATTTTTTGGGGAATAAAAAATCTACATTTGTCCTTCTGTAACCTAGCAGCCATCATCCTGAGCAGAGAAGGGCTGCATCCAAATGAACTGTACACTAAAAGCCAAAAGGGGAGTTTATAAAGCTTTAAAGTCTCAATGAAGCAATGCACATTTTAGACACCCTGGGTGCAGCCCAGCCCAGTCTAACAAAAGGCCTGACGGAAGTGCTAACAAACTCAACAATTTATAAAATAATGAGTTCCTTAACAAATCAGAAGATGCAGGTGCCGAAAACTCGTTTTCTTATTTCTTCACAGACGATAAAAAGCCAAGCTAGTCTGAAATACAGCAAAGTTTGTATTCTGCTGATGATGGAACTGATTGTCCATCCTCTGCAAACCAACCAGAGGCATCATAACAACATAGTGGTGTTCTAACCAGTAAGATGACCTTTACACTGTACCACTCACTCAAGCCAGTGTGACACAGATTGAGTCCTGTGTGCGGTGCAGTGTGAGATTTACATACAGAAGTCCAGTGATTGTTCCCTGTTTGTGGTGGCATCCAGACCGCTCATACAAATACAGTCACATTTCACCATATTCATGTTTCGAAAAGGTTTAATTTAATAAGGGGGCTGAAAATGAGGGAATACTTTGTGTCGCACAGCAGAAACAGAGATAATTAGAATTTGTTTTTAAACTGCAGACCCAATGAAATGTATGAAATCTCACATGTCTATGGTGAAATCTCAAAGAATCTAAATGAGTGACACAAATATCCCCACGAGCACATACACTGGTCTGAAAGACAAGAGGAATAGCTGTAAACGCCACCACAACCACAGCTTACAACCACCACGTGAGAACACAGCGCTTAGGACTATTTCAAATGAACAAGTTCACAGTATGGCAAGTTGCTGGTAACAAACATGGAGGCTAAATGAGGGAAACTATCTAATTTGGTTCCTGTATGCAGAGAGGATGTATGTAAGCTGCTAGTAAAGAGCCAACCAAATTAATGAAGTGTCCTTTAGCCACAAATGAAATCCTAACCAGCTCCAGCATCTTCAATCCATTAACAAGCCTGGCCTGTAACGGTTCTACTCCTGTATATTAGCCCTATTATGAAAATACACCAATTAGGCGTAACCCAATAAGGCCTCATATATTTTAACATAATATGTGGAGTATTATATAAAATATATAAGTGAATGTAAACAGATGTAATGATATTAAAAGATATTCAAACTTAAAGGCACAATGAGCAGGATTTTACTTTTTTTAAAAAAACACAAACTTTTATGGACAAAAATAAAAATGGGCAAAGAGGTGGAATATGGGTGGAGCTGAGACAGGCTGAATGATCCCTGGTTGCCGAAACAATTTTTACATAGACATCTAAATATCACTTTTCAACCAAAGCAGCTCCAGCGCTGGTTCCCTGCTGGTCTTGAACCAGGAACCACTTACTTCTGGGGCTGGGAGTGATATAATCATGACCATGGCCGACTAACGCATGCATCATTAGTTTTGTCCAATTGTTTAACTGCAATGTGAATTATCAGATTAGCTTTAGCAAGTTAGCTTTAGCGAGCTGGAGTTGGGCGGTTAGGGGAACTACCCATCTTTTAGACTTTGACTATATTTCTACAGCGGGAGGGGGAACAAACTTTGGTCAAGGTGATTCCTGAAATCAACCCTGTTTAACATTGGACCTTGAGGGTGTGAGTGCTTCTGATGTGGTGGAGTCTGGAAAAAAATGGCTCTTTGAAAGCTGTGTTAACAAACCGCAACAAACAAATCCTACTCATTGTGCCTTTTAGGAAGGTGAGAAACAAAATCTTTGACCTAAGTATTCCTTATGTTATCATCTAATCTGAATGTCCTTAATTTAAAGTGTTAGCCCGTTGTCCAGTAGCATCGCGTGACAGTGTGCATGAAAAGGACCCATGGAGCACTGCTGACAAAGGGGAGTCCCAGCAGGCATCTGACACACAGCACACACGAGTGTGTTTAGTGTCAACACAGAGGAGCATCAACAGGTGGCCAGTGTGTGCACATGTATCTGACAGTTACATAGTCTGAATATCTACCTGTTCCTCCATGTGGGACTATTCATAGAGCAGGCTACCAGGGTCAGCCTGCTCTTTGCTCCTCTTCCTTTGAGCAGGGCCCCTTTAGCTCATTGTATTTGTTCAATAAACCAGAATCCTGTAGTTTTGGAGTCAGACCTGCGTCACTAATCGCTCTAATAATAGACCCCAGATGAGCTCTTTCTGCCTGCAACTGAGCCTATATCAGCGCTTCAGGGTCCTAACAAGGGCTAAGATGAGGTATAAGGAGAGGGATTGTACTGCAACTAGACAAACTAAATCAAACAAAGGCAGATTGTGACATCTTGAAAAATAGTCTCTTGTGACCTCTTGGAACAAAGAGAGACACTGTAATTTTAATAAAAACTACAATCTACTGCTAAATCAACACAAATGTGGATCCTGCAAACCCACGCTGGGTATGAAATACTGCTTTGGACATTATTTAGTGGTTCTATATTAGAAGTTTTCCAGCTAAAATGCAGCTATCACCTTATTTCACTGTGAGCTACCATAACAAACAGAAACAGCCCTCAAAAAGCATAGTAAAGTGCTAAAAAAACAAACAAATAAATTACCCTGGTTAAATTGGATTTATACATTTTGCCACTCTGGACTGTGGCAAATTAATCTTGAAGATGATGTGCGCTAAAAACCAAACCTTTAAAACCTTCAACTGAGTATGCAGTCGATGAGCGTAAGAGGGGAAATAATACTTTTGTGAGTCCACTTTCTTCTCGTTGCTTTACAGCAGGCCAATGGAGAGACAGAAAGATGGGGAGGAGAAAGGAGAGGAGAAAGACTGGCTGGCATTTAGAGCGCTCCTGCTTTAACACGAGAGGCTCGGAGCAAAAGAAAAAAATCTAAACAAGCAAAAAAAAAAAAAAAAAAAGAGAGAAAAAGGCTGAAAAAAAACACGTACAAACCCCTCAGATTTCTTATTCTTTCACTGCCTCTTCGCTCTCACACTCTCTTCTCCTCCCCCCGCTTTTTCCCATTGACTCTTTTCCCCTCTGGGCCTCTTCCCCCTTCACTCCCCCCCCTCCCGTCTCTTTTCTCTCACTCCTCGGCTGTTTTGAGGACAGAGTCGTCTCCCAGGATCTTGCAGAGCTCGTTGAGGCGATGCTGCATCTCGGGAATGCCGGCCAGCTGAGTCTCCAGCCGCTGCTTCTCCTCGGTGAGGGAGAGGCGTGTCGCCGTGTCCAGCTGCTCGAAGCGCCAGCCTCCCTCGCCGTCAAACTGCAGCAGGTGGGTGTGGTACTTCCTGGAAGCAGGTAGGAGGGGTTGAAAGTGAGAGAGGCGGCTTCACGTTCCCTGATTATGTGTGCGCGATGTATTTACAACTTTACGGTGGGCGGAAAAGTGAGTAAACTGAGTTACTCTCCACTACATTTCTGAAGATAATCTAATTCTCTTTTATTATTGAATGAGATGTTTCTTACCACAGGGAGGGTCTGTGTGTGATGGAGAGGAGAGAGATGCCCGCATCCTTGGCAGCCTGGAAAATCTTTCCCTCCACGTCAATGCTCACAGCGCTGGTGCACTCGTCCAGCAGAGCATATTTAGGTCTGATATACACAGGGGAAAGTGTTTTAATAATTGCTTTCCATCCAGAGCAGTGAGTAACTAAAGACACTGGTTAATTAGTCATATCTCCTGTATGTGCAGTTAGAAAATCACCAATTTTACTCTGGATATGTGTGGGGGGGG
>JAOWBC010000904.1:10886632-10910030 GCA_028566105.1 Hypoplectrus providencianus | reverse complement strand
TAAGCCCCAAGGGAAGGAAGGAGCTCTGGTCAGTCAACACACACACACACACACACACACACACACACACACACACATGCACACACAACACCAGGATTCACTGCTGGTTGACCTAAAATGACATGAAGCTGGCAATAGATTCAATCTTGAGGAATAATGTTTGTAGAAAGTCGGATACGTTTCCTGTATACAGATTTTTTTAGGTTTCAGAAGGCCTTCTTTGGACATATGTTCAGAGCATTTGGAATATGCATCTCGATAGAGGTTTTTATATTTGTATAGATTTAGGGACAGAAACCACGTGCTTAGGTTTAGGGCCAACAACTCAATGGTGAGGTTAAGGGACTGCAATGATTTGGATAGGTTTAGGAACAAAAGTATGTGTTTGGTTCAGATAAGGTTGAGGTTTGGATTGAAGTTATTCCAGGTATGTGTTGAGTTGTAATGTGTTGTTATAAAGTGTCGAGACTACAGTTTGGCCTTTCTTAAATATTTTGAAAAAAATCCTTTTTTGATGCAAAGAAGTACAGTTCACCGCTTCACTATACAAAAACTAGGATAGAGGAATATTCATAAATAGCTTAATAGGAGCATTATAATGAAAATTTGAAATTATGGATAAAAAACAAATATTTTGTGCATGTAAATGTATTAATTGTCAAGTTTAGCTAATTGTCTCAGTCATTTCTTCATCATGTTTCGCTATTTTTTTCAGTCATTTCTTCATTAAGTATAGCTAATTGTTTCAGTGATTTCTTTATCATATTTAGCTAACAGTTTCAGAGATTTCTTCATTAAGTATAGCTAATTTTTTCAGTCATTTCTTCATTAAGTATAGCTAATTTTTTCAGTCATTTCTTCATTAAGTATAGCTTATTGTTTCAGTCATTTCTTTGTCATGTTTAGCTAACAGTTTTCGCCATTTCTTCGTCAACTTAGCTAATTGTTTCAGTCATGTTTAGCTAATTGTTTCAGTAATTTCTTAGTCATGATTTCCTTACTGTTTCAGTCACTTATTTTTCATTAGCCACTTTTATCATGTTTATTGTTTCAGCAATTTTTGTCATGTTTTGCTAACTGTCTCTGTAGTTTCTTTATCATGTTCAGCTAACTTTGTCAGCCTTTTGATTGTCATGTTTAGCTAATTCTTTCAGTAATTTCTTTGTCATGTTGTCCTCACTGTTTTAGCTACTTCTTTCTCATGTTTTCTGTTCATTTTCTTAATGCTTAGCTAATTGTTTTAATAGTTTCTTTATCATGTTTAGCTAACTGTTTCAGCCATCTCATTGTCATGTAGTAATAGTCAAGAAAAAAAGGTAAGAAAAATAACAATAACCACAAAAGGATAACAAAGAGGGCTCAATTATAAGGATATAACAGGCCTTCGAAATATAAAAAGAAAAACACATCTGAGATGGCAAGATGATTAACAAACTGGGACATGCAGGGACATGTCAGAGGGCCATCTGACCACTTACACAACAAACAAACATACACACACACACACTGTCATATTAAACAGGCAGAGTGTCAGGAGGCGTGAACATGGCATACAGCTCAAAGAATGTGCTCCATCTCTGTAGTCTGTTAAATTGCACTCACACACACACACACACACACACACGCATCTCTTGGCCTTGCATGCAGTGGCTTGCTGCTGCACATGTGACAACACTGTACTGAACACACACTCAGACCAAAGATGAGTGCAGGCTAAAACTTGTACCCTCCAGGGACGAGTTCTGAGCCAGAGACTTCCAGTGAAAGGACCGGCGTGATGATCTGCTTTGCCACTCATTCCTGAAATATAATTATTCTCTTGGAAATGGCTCGTGTTTCGAAGATTTCACAGCAGTTTGAGCCTTCTGTGTATTTGTAAAATCCGGCTGTGTGTGTGCCAGGCCCTGCACACTCACTGTGGGAGTAGAGCGGTACAATGGGAAGTTTTAGAGAAGAGGTGACTCACACTTAAGGAAGCACAAAACAACCCACTAGCACTTTTATAGGAGCTTAGATTCCTCCTCCTCACCGCAAGCACAGACAGAGTTCACCTGACCCTTGCTCAAATACCACAAATGCCGCTAAGAAAATTACAGAGTAGTTTGATAAAAGTACATCCCAAAACACTGTACAACTGTACTGCAATATGGCTTCAACACAAGTCTGCAGCAGCCAAATCCTCTTATGGACCTCAAAATGCAGCCAGAGAGAGAGAATGCATGAATGGGTCTTGCTATTTTTTGGGGATTAAAATGCAACGAGAGATCAGGGATTTGGCCCTCGATGAACGAGGCCTTTCATTCTGTGATTTTTTGCTTTTTCAGTCAGGACTAAATTCCAGTGCATGCATGGTCAGCTTTACACAGGGAAGGTAGGGAAACATGGAAATATACTCTGCTGTATCTGTCAATCATTCAGCCAATCTGTGCATTCATCCATCCACCCACCCATCTGCTCACCCACTTGTCCATTCAAACCTTGGCCAACGAAGTGACCCGACCACTCATGCTTATACATCTGGCCATCATGTGATGGATGCAAATTCATAAAGAAAATGTTGCTGGAAAAATCCTGCTTCACCTTAGTGGGAATACTCTGATAGCACATATGCATATGAAGAATCAAATTAAAACAATATAAAATATTTGGTTTGGTTGGATAAGAACAAGAAAAATCAATGGTAATATGATCCATAAATGTCAGAAGTCTTAAAGTAATATGATATGAAACATAAGGAATTCTAAAGAAACAACAGAATTTTCTGTGATTTTTGCATTTAAAAAGATTACTTTATCAATTAAATAATAATAATATGTTGTAATTAATATTAATATTATATTACAGAGCAAAGCAGCAGATGCCCTCATTAAATATAATCTACAACCAGGGAAAATCTCAGATCAACAGTTTGATTAATAAAAAAACATATGGGCAATATGGCTAAAATCTTCGTGCCGATATACAGGAGGTAATTTCAAATCTTGATAAGGATATAAAAATATCACAATACATGCATGTACAAGCCCTCTTTGTATCAATTATGTAAATGTGCAGTGACTATAATATTTTTTATTGATACATTTAACTTGATATATGTTTATATTTTCAGTAAGACAGAAGTGTTTAATTACAGGCTCAGATCTGAAACAGAAATACAGTGATTGGGTATGGAAATCCCTTGAAGTAGAGATCGATTAAGTCCAGACACAAAGATACACTGCACTCCAGAAACGCCACATTATCCTCACCTCTTTGTAGGAGGACATGATCCTCTCGATGGCATCAGCCCCCGAGGCCAAGAGGTTGCGGGCGGTGGTGAAAGCCTCCGTCCTCTCGCTCACCATCACCTGCGTGTGTCCGTCTGCTGTTTCTGGAGGGATGGAGGAGAGGAGACGACTGATTTAAGATACTGTGACACTAGAGAGCAACACATCTGAATTTTCTTTGCCTCTCTCCAGTGAGTCACCATATTCTCAAGCTTGTAATGACAAGGAATAGAATACAATGGAAATAAGGTATTTAAATATCAGCAGCAACACTGGAACAACAGCACATAGGTGCTCGTCATCAGAAAACAAAAGGGACTCAGTTATATGTGTGTATTTTTTATGAAACTGAAATGTCATCAGGGAAGTGTGGGAGGCAGCTCACACATGCTAATCAGCCCCTGCCTGAGGAGGAAGCAGGAGTTGCTGGTTTGAAGGTGCGAAAGACTCTCATGTGCAGAATGAAATGGGTCTCACAGCAGAATTTAACACAAAATTGTGATCGTGGCACGTGAAAAAAAAGTGTATTGCACACTAGATACTATGAGTTAGAATGCATTTTCTTACTGTTGTCTGCGAAGCCGGTGGCTGTGATGATGGGCACAGCCACCATGACGAGCCCACTGCCACTCCACACATACTTCATGAGGAATTGCTCAATCATGATGTACCAGAGACGCTTGGACAGGATCAGGTTCATCTGCTCCGCCAGAGCCCGGTAGCACTTCTGCAGCTGACGCATCTCCACCTGCAGAGGAGGACATTCTTTCTTGTTTTCTGCCTCTATGTGTATGAAATAGTCATTAAATGAATTGCAGAAGTCATCACAAACAAGTCTGTAAGTGTGTGATTATCAGTGTTATTACATGCATGTAAACTAAGTTGTAGAAGGTATTACAATGTTTTGTTTTGTGATACTGTATTGTATGGTTGTTCTGAAAGCCAGGGGGCTAAAAATCCCATAACACAACAGATGTGTTTCCAGGAGACACCAGAAAGTGATGCACACCATTCTTCACATTGTCATTAATAACCTCATTTAAAGCAACGATTACAGCAGTGACAGACATTATCTACATCCTGTGAAACTCTAATGTTATTAGCTTGCCCACGAGATGTTGTACTGTAGGGAGATCACCCTGCCTGCAGGCGTGGTGACAGGGGTGCATACCTTTCAAGTGTCCCCTGGAAACACTTCTGTTGTGTAGTGTGATTTGTGGTACTCTTATCCTAATGTGTTGTGTTGTGGGATTTGCAGTGCGCTGACCTCTCATGGCCACCGTAGTATTGAGTCTCAAATTCTCTGTGTCACATTTAAAGAAAATGATTGGCAGCATATTGCTAGTTACTGGATAAATTACTCTCTACATCAGTCTGCCACATGTGTTATACTATGTTGTAGTTATATTGTTTAATATTTGTCATAAGACATCTTTTTCTTATCAGAGCCTACTTTGGTTGTATCTTCATCATGTTTATTTAATTTGGGAAATGTCTTTTCCCCCCACATTTCACTTTCAGTGTCTGAATATTCATAACTATTATAAGTTAGTTATCCTTTAAAAAAAGGAGTGCTTACATGATTATGATATATTCATGATATAAGTGGCATAAAATGGTTTACTACAATCGCTAGATATATTAGTTGTTATTGTGACAGACATCTCCTGGCCCATAGTCTATTAATGATGTATTAATGGATCATATGTATTGACTTTTGTGGTGGTAGTACAGACTGATGACGATTTAATAACCACCATATCAGTGCATGTAATGTTGCACCATGCCTGCCATAGCAAGTACAACCATTAAATTCTGTATATCCAGCCCTGCATACCTTGTGTCCCCTGTAGAAAGCTATTTCTTCAGCATTTGCAATGATCCTGGAGTGCACATAGCGCAGGTAGCCTTTTCTGTGAGCCTCCTCGGCCACCAGCTTGCCAAATTTGGGTGAGCAGGCGCGCAGGACCTTGGCTGTAGCAAAAACCACCAGCCCGGCCAGCAGGGTAGGCCCACTGGCGCTGGCCCCCCTGGACCTGGCCGTCTGAATCAGCGTATAGGAGGTCAGCATCACGTCCAGTATCGGCTTGGTGAGGTTAGAATAGAGGTGGGCCACCGACTGGGAAAACATCATTACGTCCTCAGTGAGAGACTGGTCCGGGTTGGCCAGCCTCCCGTCCATGTTGCTGACTTTGTAATAGGTCTGATCCGTGAAGTAGGTCCGGTAGGCATGGTTCACCAGCCGGGTGCGGAAGGCCAGAGCCAGTTTGCACTCCAGGTACCGGATGGCGCTGTTGACGAATGTGGCCGGGATGGCAATGAGGAGCCATTTCATCAACTGGATGATGAAGCTCTTAGGTTCCTTCTCCACTATCGTTTTGACAATCTTTCCGTCCAAGCTGGCCACATAAATAGACAAAAACGTCCTAGATATCAGCGCCACCGAGTGCAAGGAGAGCAAACCGAGCTCTTTGGACACAAGCTTGGGGAAGAGGATTTTACCAAGTTCGAGGATCTGCTTGAAAAATTCCGCATTTACCCCGGGGGATGTCTTCTTATGATCCGCAACACATATCTGTGTTTTAACCAAACAAGTGGATCCGTTTTCCGCCTTTGAAACCCGGCCATTATTCCTGGGATGCTTGTTTTTGCTGAGCTGCTTGCAGATGATGGGGTACAGTGTTTTGACACCGTAAGCAGCAGCCGCAAGAAACACGGCTCGCTTCGCCGCAGCCGTGCGGTCCCATTTTACTTTGGACGCCGCATCGAGGATGTTGGACATCTTTTCAAACGTTAGTCGTGTCTGCTGACAAGCCTTACAACATCCATCCCCCAAACCCGACTCACCGCGTCGACATAAAATAGAGAAAGACTTCTGGTGGCTGGATTGATGTGAAGCGAGCCCGATACATGTACCGCTACATCCTGCTGTTTTTGTACCACTGTCAAGCACAGCGGACTTTATTAATTCTACTTCCGCTTTATGATTTTCAAAATAAAACCATTATGCAGTCCAACAATAATAACATCCCCGCCACCATGCTCTTGGTTTTATTTTTTATAAAAGTTAATTCGCCTAACTTCCTTATTTAATGTATTTTCTTGATCTTGACGGTTCTTATTTCCGCCCTACGCTTTAGCAGACGCTCTTTTTATTGGTCGCTCCCCCGGCAAAGATGATTGGTTGCGTGATGGACGCAACAAAATCGTCTTAACCATTAACTGTATATCATTGTTTATGTCAAAATATATCACAACCTCAACATTGTTTTATAACCAGAAAAATATATAGGCAGCAATCACACAGTTGGTTTTGTTTCATTAAAGTAAAACACAATGTTTGTCGTTATTTTCTTCTACAGAATATGAATACTCATCCTAAAGTTTCTGAAACTAGATCATAGCATCATTGCTATAGTGGTGTAATATTTTGGAAGAGATTTTTTTTTTTTTAACCAATTATATATATATATTTCTTAATTTAGAAAAAAAAGCCTAATATAGTATCAGATTTTTGTAACAAGTGCCACAAATTATTTTGAGCATGAAAAATGATTTCAGAAAGCGCAACGCTAATGTTCTGAAACCGTATTCATCATCTTAATAGTTTAAATTAATTGATTAAGCCATTATTAAAACAGATTTATGACCAGATGAACACACACTAAACTGAGCTGAATGTCAATAAAATATTTACAGGGGCTGAATAATTACAGATTAATAAACATTTATGCACATTTTTAAGCGGCGCGTGACAGGATTGCGCTGGTTCCTCGCGATCATTTTAATTAACAGTTTTAGTTAGTAAACGTTCGATAGCAAAAACATTAAGCTAGCTAGAGATTTTATTTGTAGCTTTCTTCTCGTAATGGCAATATATTTGTTGTTTTTACACACTCCACTGAAGTTTGGCTGTCTGATAATTACAGCTGTTTAAAATGAATTGGGTTGGGGGTTCAAGGTAAGAGTGGGGGAGTTATTAGGAGTTGACGTGCTAACATTAGCCTGTAAACCATAGCTAGCTAAACCCGGTAGCGTATAATTTTGTAACGCCTCTCATTGCAGGAACAGAGTTGTGATGAAGAATGATGCAAAAAAGCAGAGGGTGAGACGGCTAAATATATTTTATATTACTTTTTAATAACGGTAAACGTTTCTTGAGTACAATTTTGAGGTATTTTTTACTCGTACTTCCTCTAATATAACGTTCGTTACACTTCTACTTATGCTAACTAACTTATAGAGGCTGTCTAGATTTGATAAACTTTAGGCATAAGCTACTTTGCAAATTTAGACTAATACTCAAAATATAATTCAACTTGTACATTAATACCTTATTTTAAATAATCCACCGTCACCACCAGGAACTATTATTTATACAATACTGAATAATGAACTCGTTTACTTTTGGGATTTAAGTATATTTGGGTGCGAGTACAATGCTAGTAATTGCCCTGTAGTATAGCTTTGTATAAATACGATTTGAGTTCCCTTTAAATCACAGGCATAATGTTTCTGTGTTGCTTGCTGTCCCAGGAGTTCTTTGAAAAACGAAAAATGCAACAGAAGTTGAAAAACTTGGGAATTGATCTGCCAGCATCTCCCCAAACCACCAGTTCTGGTAGTATGGACCTGGTGACATTGTTCATCGTCAACCAGATTGCTGCTAAGAAAGAAGTTAAAGGTGAGAAGTAACAAGTACAGAGAGATTCCTAAAAGATTTAATTAAAAATTATACATCAGTTCAGGAGAATAACGAATGGTAAACCTCTTTCCATGTACTGTTTTATGTCAGACATATATCTAGAAGGTAGTAATAATTACAAATCATCATTATCAAGAATTGCATATTAAGTCGTATAAGATTCAGAAGGTACAATCCATGAAAACAAAATATTTTCAATACAATAAAACTTTACATAACACATTTCACAACTATGAAAGCCCTTATGTATATATACAGTATATGATCACGGACTTGTCTATCTTCCAATACATGCTTATGGGCTCCCTTAGTCTGGCATATGATGTAAGTAAGCAATGCATGTGTTTGGCAGATCCTCCAAAAGTGGCGGTTCTTGGCAGCAGTAAAGGAGGATCTAAGCATAAAAGAAATGAGCCCCTGGTACTCCCAATGGGCCCCTGCTCCCCATCACAGCTGGATCTTGTTGAGGGCCAACCACAGAACAGGTAGAGCTAGCTTGTAAATTGTACTGTCATGTTTGATTTTACATCCAGGTCTGTCAGTGTAAAATCAAATACTATTTCCAAATGGCACAATTTTATCAGTGGTGACTCCATGACATGACATTAAAGTACTTAGTTCAACCTCTGGCCTATGTATCAAGTGTACAATTGGTGCTTTTTGGTTATTTAATTTCATGTTATCCATCACAAGTTTCAACATTCTTTGTGTAAATTGTGTTATCGTTTAGTTGTCAAGGAACAAGAAAAAGAAAGCATGCTTTTCCACAAGGCTTCAAGTGTAGCCAGGTTAGTCACTTTCCAGCTATTCATATTGTATTTTTTAAACATTTTTTCGTATTAGGAAAAGGGGCAGCATCTTGATGCAGTATGTAGCATTATTGCTTCTCAGTAAAGGTGTTCTGGGTTCCAGCTTAGGCATGTTAAACCTTTTAAGCAAAACAAATAATGGATGAATGCAATTTTGGAAAATTTGCTAAAACTGAACAAATGTTCAGACCCTGAAACAGAATATACCACTTACTTCTCTTTTCCCCAGCTGTCACCGGTGCTGGAGTCAGCTTTCTCTGACAACAGTGCATCTGACTACCTGCCACCCATTACTGACCCCCTCAGCCCCTTCTCCTCCACCTCATCAGCCTCAGGACAAGGTGGTGTTGCAAAGTCTTTTATGAAACAAGCTCTCACAATTTCAAGTACACAAAAGTAACTGTTAAATGAAGTCTCCATGAGTACAAAACCTATAGGCCAAATCAACTTGTTCTCCTCAGGAATATTTCCCATGCAGCTGACCCTCCAGCAGAGAAGCCAGGCACAGGTCGCTCCACAATGCTCCCCTCCAGCCTGGGATACCTCTGGGCTGGATCAGACCAAGGTAATGAAAAAAGTTTTTGTTTTTAGTTTATTTTTTTAAGCAGTGTCTCACATTGATGTAACCTCGATATATAATGGTTACATTTAAGCATGGAAAACATTTTTCAGTCTTGTACAATGCTTGTGGGAGCATCTGAAGGACAGTGTTTTTAGTATGTGGCCTGCAAGAAGCTTCCAGTTGTTCCATGTTGTGTTGGGAAACAGGTTATCAAAGATTTTGCATATAGCAAAATAAAGTGTCCAATCTACTAGAATACCCTTTTGCATTTGCTTTGTCTTAGTTACAAATGCACA
Organism: Hypoplectrus providencianus; assembly: GCA_028566105.1. Lineage (NCBI taxonomy): Eukaryota > Metazoa > Chordata > Actinopteri > Perciformes > Serranidae > Hypoplectrus > Hypoplectrus providencianus. The sequence continues at coordinate 10,900,392 of JAOWBC010000904.1, read as the reverse complement.
CCATGAGTTAAGCAGTAGCACAAGGTGAATGCTACCAGATGAAACCTTTTTTTTTTTAATACAATGACCTGTACATTAACAGAAACTTGCAAATGTTTTGAGTGTGATCCCAGGAACATTACTCAATTATATTATTAACCATGAACTTACCATTCAATAATTCAATTTTATTAACAATAAAATGAAGAAGGCTAAATCTACTGTATATGTCTTGGACATGTCAGAAACAGGGTTATAAAAACTGAAATGAAAATTACAGTCTATGATTGTAAGCTGAAGAAAAAATGAATGCCTGTTTAAAATATAAATTAAAGGGAACATAAATTAATTTTAGTTTAGTATTTTAAGCCTGACTATATCATTATCTGAAAAAAGGTGACTGCTTCTTTAATATCTAGTCTGATTTTATTTTTCAGTTCCAGCCTTTCTCCCAGCCCAGAGGCATGACCAACCATATCCCCTGGTCCTGTAGATCCATCCCACTCTCCTACCAACTGGAGACTCCCACAAACCCAGAACCAGAGTGAGAACAACACCAGAATCTGATAAGTGACTTTATCTCTGTCATTCATTCAAGCACTCAAACACATGTGTGTTATCACAGTAACACAGAGGCCAGGGACCATGTCAGACATGAGGTCATCTTCCCTCTCAACCAACTAGAGGACAGAGAGCCTGTTTTAGACTTTACTCTAAACCAATCGGAATCTGAGCAGCAGTTTAAGGGCGACGTCTTTAGGGGCTTTAGTCCTGAAGAATGTGAAACAGAAGGTAATTCATGCTCTGAACTTTTAACCCCCCACTTACTTTATTGTTGATGTTACACGAAATTTGATTTCAGCTCATCATCAGGGGAGCGGAAAATCAAAGATATATCTCAAAGATGAAACGCCAACCAAATTTTCAGCCCCACAGTAGGTGTTTATCAATGAAAAATGTTGATGTAGATATAGATGTTTGTTATAACGTAGTTGTTCACTGTCAGGACTGTCCCTGACAAACGGTGCATGGAAGTGGAGAAAAGCAACCTCATACATGATGTAAGTAAGATATCCTTTAGCTCCACCTGGTGGTAGAGTTAGCAACTGCACCAACATTAAATTGAAAGAAAATCATAAAAATTTGATTAAGATTTAACATGTGAATTGTGTTTTTTTTCATTCACAGCTTTCCAACTACTCTGATGTGAACTTTTGTAAGTTTTAATGTATCTCCAATCAAACTACCAATGTATTGTGTACATGCTGGACAAAAGACATTGCATTAAATGGTTTTGTTTTATCCCTGCAGCACATCTTGAACACAACAATGGCCTCATGAATGACTGTGAATACTCTCAAAGTTACTCTTGTAGGGGAGGCTGCCTCAGTTCAGACTCTGATGATGTAAGTTCTGTTACACTTGAAAGATTATGCCATGTTTCCTTTTATTATGACTGCAGCATCACTCTGAATTAAAAACAAAAACAAAACATAACAAAGAAAGTTTGAAAGTTATGTAAGCTTCATTTATGAACAGACATAATGCAGTTCTAGCAGATTAACCTTGTTTTGCCTTTACAAATTATATTTTAGGGTGAGGATGAAGACGTCTGTGAGCCATGTCTTCAGATTGCCTCTTCATGTATGGACCACACCTGCTCTGCAGATAACATAAATGCAAACCTGGTCCCACACTGTAATCCAGAAGAAAGGCCCAACAAGCCCAGGCCTCCTACCCCACTCCTGAAACACCAAAGGAACATCAGAGATAATCAGGAAATAATGGAGAATGTTTGTTTCCCAGTTAAAGCCTCAATAAGTGACAGTAAACAGACAGGAAGCATCACAGCTCTGTTTGCATCTCCTCAAAGTCAAAGCTCAGAGTTGTGCAAATGTAAAAAGACATCCCACGGATTTCGAGATGCAGGAACTCAAACTGTTCATGAATCCACAGCTGAGACATGTGACGCCTCAACCCAGTGCAGCTTTGTTTCAGACAACTTGTGCCTCCCACTTGGTGATGTGTCAGTGCAGCATCCAGCCACAGGGAGGCAGACTGATCCTGCTGCAGAGCTAAGTAAACACACAGCTTCACCAGGCAAAAAGAGGACTAGAGACAAGCATATGCCTTGGACCGAGAAGAAATCCAGGGCTGGTTTCCTGCCAGGCTGCAGCCATATAAACATCAGAGATGGTAAAATGATCCTGCAGAGACCCATAAACCCCTTTCTAGATCTGAGCATGACTGATGGCAGAGGTATAAGGTCAAAGATTGTCACTTTATATGTGAATGAAGAAACATAACATTTACGATATTTAAATACTGCTTATTCCCATGACAGGAACAGGACATAATATAATAATATTCTTATGGGACGTTTTCTGCATTTAGGTAAGGACAATCGAGTGGATCGAGATGAGAGAGGGCAACAAGAAAGTGGCCGTCTGATGAAAGACCTCTCAAATGAAGTGAGGGAGGAAGTCATACTTGCCGCCAGGGCTAACACACTCCCAGAAGAGGCCGAAACACTTCAGGAAATAGCTGACATTTTGCTCCTACTCAAACAGAGGAAAGAAGCTAGAAAGTTATGTTAAAAAAACATGCCTGTTCTGTGCATGTTTTTTTTTTATTGTTTAGGCAAATAAACACCATAAAATATTTAAGGTGTTTGTTCTAAGTGTTATAATAAGGATACAGTGAAATAAAGCCCCAAAGCATTGCTCTGATTCATAAGTTTATTTCTTTCCTCATATACATATTCCAGTGTTAAGATTTCATGAAGATATTTATTTTTTATAGAATATAAACTCTAGCAAAACATATACAGCTTGAACAATAATCAAGTATACTATACAGCACTTTTTTTAACTGGTACTTTTGAATTCCTCGTAAACTGTAGAAACACACGTAGTTGGTTTACATAGAAAAGAACTGTAACCATTTCACCAGAAGTACACATTAAAAGTGCCCAGAGGACAGTGTCAACACGACTGGATGTCAACAGCTGGAACAATCACGTTAAATATTTGGTCAACACAAGTTTAACAACACAATCTGTGTTCTGGAGCTTCACATGTGCGTTCAACCTGTGATAATACTTTCAGTACAAAACTAGCTTGTGTGGGTTTAAGAAGACTCATCCTGGACCAAAGGAAAACCGACAGATAAAACATTTTGAATTAAAGTCAGCTATTTTGCTCCTTCTTTAGACATTTTTTTTCATTTAGGTTTTATAAGCCTTTTATTACCGCCTTACCATTTATGAAAATAATAATGCAATAATTTCTCTTATACTGGGTTAATCATCTCCTTAGGTATCCATATACAAATGTGACACCATGACAATACCAAAAATATCACAATACTTGATACAAATACTTAATTCAACTATGATGGGTCACTGAGAATGTCATTACATTGTGCCACAGCATTCTATTTGAAAAGTTCATTAAAAAGAGTTTTTATATCATATTAATTCATGAGGGGTGAGGACTCATGTCTCCAGAATAATAGACTTTCCTCTTCATTCGACACACACTCAGAAATAATGCGTTGAATCTGTACCTTTGGTGGTTAAACAGCTTGTCACTGGGGCAGTATTTTTAATATATGCACATTTTTGGATTTTAAAAAAAGAAGTTTACAGTCAGAGTCCATTTTTTTGTCCTCCATTGTACAACCTACATTAATGTATCCCATCCGACTAGTTATTGGACCTCAACTTCCTGTTACCCCTTTTCCACCGAGGCAGTTCGAGGGCTAATTTGGAGCCTGAGCCTAATCTTGAAAACAGCTCTTCATGTTTCTACAAAGAACCGCCTCCTGGTCAGGAAAACCGGTTTCAGATGGGCACCAACTCTTTACTGGTCTCAAATCTGGAACTGAACACATTAGGGGCTGAGGGCGGATTATTTTTTTTAATTTGATGATAAAACTGCAATTTAGTCGATACAAGGTAGCTTCAACAGGCTAGTGTGAGCTTACAACAAAGCTATTAACATCTGACATTCAGTGTTGATAGCATAATCTATCCACGGCATTCAAGATGAACAGCACAAATGGGTTACACCAGACATATACATTGAATGAACTGTGAACCACATACCCCAAAAGGGTATATGTGTGCTTTTCTGCAAAAAGGTACATACAGCATATGTTCCTAAGCCAGTGTCAAATGTACAGCAGCTGTACCTTAGAGGGTACGACCCAATGACAAGCTGTTTCAGGTGAGTATTTCGGAGTGTGCACAATTACAGCGTGACCTGCGTATGCTTGTTTACCTGTTTTGATTTGTTACACAAAGTGACTCTGTAGTCTTCTTCCAAACAGTTTTGCTACACAGAATGTGTATTTGACTAACAATGTGCAACCTCACACAATTATACTGTTTTTACAAAATTACTCTAAAGCCTACTCCTCGGCTTTTGACACGAGAACCATGTAAAATGATATGCTCTGCTATTTGTACGTAAGGCTACGGAGGAAGACAAAAATAAAAAGACATGAAATGATAAAAAAAATAACATTCCATTTTTAGGTGCATTACAAATACATACATGTTAGATAAATAAAGCTATGCAGACCTAATTATCCTAACGTGTAATACAACATGTAATACATCCACATCAGGGATTTGGACTGGCCATTAGGGACCTTCACAATACACAGTCACTAATATTATAATGTTAAGGATAGAATTCAATACTTAAAATACAAGTTAGGTCAATCATAAAATTATGGTTTCAGTCTACTACTTTCTTTGCTGACATTATATTGTTTTTCTGCCCAGGGGTCGTAGTGTATGTTCTGGCAACTTGCTGACATACACTTAGATTAATTTATTAAGTGGGGTTTTTCATGAAATACTGTAGATGGCGGTCAGCATGTCCCCCATTTAAAGACGGAGACAGCAGTAACGACATGGTAGACCAGCATCTACCTTATTCTGCCAGGTAAAATTACTGATTTTGTCAGTGGTGTTTTACAGGACGGTCTGACAGTAAGGTAAAGCGATGAAATAATTCCAAATATAGTGTACACTTTAAATATTTTTTTCTGTGTCTGAAATTGCCGTCCCCTTCAATAGAAGTACACTCCTATCTACAGCAGGTAATACACTGACAATATACACGTACCTCACCAAACCTCAGGTCGAAAAATCCAATCTGTTCCTTTAAAAAAAAATAATAATAATATTAATATGAAATTATAGCGGCAGGAAGGCAACAGAATTGCCCGGCCTTAAACTTGGAAAAAAAAACAAACGGAAAAATATAGACTATGCGAAAGCCATTATTACTTTTTGCAAAAAGTATTGAAATAAATAAATTAATAAATATAAACTATGGCAACAAATCTGTTATTCCTTTCAGTGCTACTTGATTGGTGAGAGGTTCTTGTTTAGGCACCAACTGACAATACAATTTTTCTAAACTTGAACAATATACTGTACATCTCTGGTGTTTTGCTTTTCATTAAAAAATATTCAAACAACCACAAACTTAGACTGTCGTCAGATGAGGAACTGACATTAGTGTGCTATACTACAAGCTTAAACGACATGTAACTGAGATGTGAATTGTGTAGAAAGGCATAATGGTAATATAAATCACGACATTTTGTGACTGCTGTTATGTCAACTAAAGTTTTGTAGATGCATAAACCTAGTTTTCAAGACCACATTTACCAAAACCTGTAAAATGGAAACATATTCTGACATAATGCTGCCCAGTCATCTTACACTTTTTATACTGTACTTACATTGTACATAAATGATATCTAGTCAACAAATGCACAAAATGTGTAACATCTTATTGGTACTGAGCTGCAGCCTCTTCTGCTAAGTAAATCATAATCAGTGGACTTCACAAGAGAGAAAATGTCCCTGAAATTTGGAACATGCAGAGTGTGTTAAACAGTCATGTTTCTATGTGAAAAAAGCAATGCCTTTGTTAGCCATTTGCAGTTTGAATATTTGGGATGCATGGTTGAATATTCAGCTGTCTACTGATGCAGGTTTGACGGCAGATTTTGTGTCAGTTCCCCCTCAGTTCGGAGAATAGGCCAACATGTCACAGTTTTCAAATGGTTTTGGATTCCTGAATTGACTGAATTGGAAGGGAACTCACTCACATTACTGATACAAACACAAGGCCTCATTCTTAACCTCATAGTGAGTAACCAGTGGCTCCTCAGCTCATACACAAAAAACAAATTACATTAAACTGCATGTTTAACTGCATGTTTCAGTAATCACTGAAGCTAATGAAACACAAACTCTCTCTAGTCTACGTCAGATGCGTCGTTGTCTGATAGATGGTAGTTTGAACCTTTGACTCGGATGTATTCGACCTGCCGTCCCTCGTCTGAATCAGTGGCGCCGCAGGAGCAGAGCTGGTTCTCGAAAAGCGCTTCGATCTCCTCCAGACGGCGGCCTTTGGTCTCCGGCAGGCAGCCGTAGATGAAGAAGAAGCCCAGCAAAGCCAGGCTGGAGTAGAGGAAGAAAGCTCCTGGGAAGATAAAAACAAAAGAGCACACTGTCACTCAGGACAGCCTCCTACAAACACACTGACATGACTTTACAGAGCTGTGTTACCTCTTATGAACAATTCTGTTCCCATTCAGCTACAGAAAAAGAAGCGGTGGCGGCAGAGGACCCTGAAGACAGCTTGGACTGAATGTCTACTGCCCATGAACTCTCCTGGAATATTGCTTTCAGTCTGCCACTCAACATATGATAACTAAGGAACAGGTATTCTCACAGAGACAGGGGTTTAATGAGATTTCCTGACCACTGACATCTCCATTTTCACCCTGTCAAACCAGCATTACATTTTAACTTACAAGTTTACATTAAAGCGATAAATGCCATCACCATTTCCATAGAAACATCATGTTTTTCAGCTTTGACAGCTTTGGTATTTTGTTCACAGCTAATTATTTTTATAACCCTGACATATAGATGTATGGATGAACGACTTGAATGGATCTCAGGATGCCTCCACAATCACCCCTGATGGATCGATTGCTAGCTCCCCCAAAGGTCAGTTCCTTCCTGTCGGATGAGAAACCTGCTGTTGAGCCACATTGACTGAGGAGGTATGGAAGAGGGAAAGGTTGGAAACACATGGGGGTATCAATCAGCTGTCACCGCTGCTGGTTTTGAAGGAAGGTAGGGATGCATGATGTGTATGTACACAATGTCTGCTGAGAGGTTTGTGTAAGGTTTGACAGAACTGCATTAGGACTGACAGCACTGATGTCTGCTGGTAATTGTACCCGACAGGAGTGTTTCTCATTGTCATAGCATGAGCTCAATTTGACTGAAGCTATATATATATATATATATATATATATATATATAAAAAAGCAAGAATTACATGCCAGTTTCTGAGCTTCACTTATTTCTCTGTGCTACACAAAATAAAGAACATCTGAGCATCTACATAAATGGTGTCAAATTTTCCTTAAAGATTACTTAAAGAGTCTCTCTCTGTTCAGCCCAGAAACTGACCATAGTAGGTGAAGAACTGAGCCAGGTGGAGGAAGGTGAGAGACACCAGGACGTTGAAGGTCCAGTTGACTCCAGCGGCGCAGGCGTTCCCTGTGCTCCTCGCCCACAGTGGGTAGATCTCTGAGTTAATGGTCCATGGCATTGGGCCCATCCCTAAGAGAAAGGTGAGAGATGAGAGCGCCTTGAAGGATTAGTGCATAGGACAGGTTTAAACTCGGAGGCTCACTACAAAGATGCCATCTACAATTCAATGAGAGAGTTGTTTCTAGGAACCCAAAGACTCTCACACCTCAAGTTACATATTGTAGCTTTGTAAGATACACAAAATGTGATGTTAAAAGGAAATGTTGATGTTGATTTTGGATTCTATATTCCCATGATTTGTGTCTCAGTGACCAAAAGGGACAATGATCTTTGAAATTGGTCCAACCACAAAATAGGCAGCATTGAAATTATTTGGGGAAATAAAGAAAAGGCCAGTGCACAACCAAAAAAGTGCTTGTTTTTGTCACCAGCCATGCTTTCGTTAAAGTCGTTAAATTTTGAAATGTTGCATTAAAGAAATGTGAATTTGGGATGTTTCCATCAACTGTGAAGAGCAAATAAGCAAAGCTGCAAAATTTACTTTGGTCAGAAGACAACAATGTAATGTATTACTGTAGGCTAATCTGTCGGTTAATAGTAGTAGAGACTGCGTAAAGTGAACTTAACCTGATTTTTGAATACTGTGCATTAACAAAAGCAGCCAGGCATAGCTAAAGGACAAAGGTAACACTGAGTTGATAAGTGTACCTGGGGCGAAAGCAGCCAGGTAGAGCACCAGACCCAGCAGAACCAGCCAGGAGTAGGAGGTGGGGCAGTAGTTGTAGGCCCAGTACGTCTGATCTCTCATCAGGCTGGAGTTTGAGCATCTGGAAAGAGAGAGCAAAACTCTAAATATACACTCTAAACGTATGTTATTTAAATGTTCTTCAGCTCCCAGTGTGCTCCTGTACATCCCCAACACATGCTGCATCCTGTGACTCACCTGCCCCATGCTGCGTGCTCAGTGGAGGCCTTATTGACTGGCACACAGGAGGAGGTGAGGAGAGCTGAGCCATTCTCACGGTAACAGAAACCACAGCCAGGGTCCAGCATGCACGGCTCACACACCCTGCAAGCCAAGCAGCAGACGCATCAGCTTTACTTTCACTTCACATAATTAATCATTCTGCATAGTAAAGTGGCATTCCTTTACCTTCAGATTTTCACATAAAGTGTTGAGTTGCACTACAATTCTCCTCTAAACGGCTCTTACTTGTAAAGTCACATCCTGGACGATAACAGAAGCAGCATTACAGCCCTCTAATTAAGAATCTAATTGAGACTTGCCCCATTACCCAAATGAAATTAATGTATGGACTGTTCCCCACTGCAGGAAGTGATGAATCAAAATTAGAAGCAAAATACAATAATTACATCTTAATTCCATCTAATCCCTCTGTTATGTCTTTATATTGTGCCATAGTCATTTACTGTATATGATAAGCAGTTCACATGTAGGAGGGTTTTTCCCTTTATATGGACGAGCACTTCCAACAGGCTTGTTGTTGTGATCTTGATGGAAGTGCATGAACTGTGTGCTTTGTTTCAGAGGTCTATTTCTGCAGGCTGCAGCCTCCCTGTGTGCAGGGCACCTTGCTCTAATTTCACACTGAGGTCAATGAGACGAAAATAAAACCACGTATTCGTACCAGTGGAGCGGAAGTGAAGGAAAGTGAGGAAAGGGAAACATAGTCTTCACTTAAAATTGATATTTATGTAGCATATTGTTATGTTATGTATTAAACCAACTCAAACAGCTAATGTTCCTTCAATTACCTATAATTGGTAGAATCAGTTAAGCTTTTGTCTGAAATCACTGAACTACTGTTGTTGAAAGAAAGTTGAGAGGTCACTCTGCCAATCACATCACTGTAAGCTGCCTATATACTGTGCATGAGTGGAAATAAGATCCAGCAACAGCAACAAAGCAAAGAAGCTGGGGCTTAGTGAAAACTCACTTGTTCGGTTTTCTTATTCTTCAGTTCTCAGCTTGTACAACCATACCCATTAATTTCACAAAGAAAGACAAATAATAGCTATGTCTGAAAGAAATATAAATAATACAAAAATATATAAAAGAAAAAAATGCAGAATACTTAATTCTTTAGACAAGCATCTGAGTAAACATTTAATAATGATATGCATTTCTTTTGTTAAAATTTCTCTCTTGAAAGTCTCAAAATAACATTCACTATACTGTAATCTTCTTTTAATCGTTCAGATTTATTGACGTTAGGTTGCAGAAGGTGCCTATCCATCAGTGTACTCCTTGGAGGAGATGATGGTCTGTGTGTTCCAAGTTTGGAGAACTTTGGAGAAAGTATTTAAACTGTCAGCACATTCAAGATGTATTTGTTTTTTTACATGAATGATTGATTTCTTTGCACAATAAACAGTAACATTCTTGAAGTGACTATCAATTATTAATTTTAAGAGACTGCATCATTTCCCCTACTTGTAACCTATCGTAAACCCCACTGGAGACACCTTAAGACTACCCCATCAATGATCCGTCCCGCCCACAGTGAGAGGCCTGCGGTGGCTCTGGTGCTCCTGTGAAGCTGCCGTGGTCAGTGAGGAGATGTGTGGGCTCGGATGGAGCAAAGTGAACTCAATGAAGCCACTACAGTGTGGTAAAAGCACTCATCTCTTCAAATTACCTCTGTGTTTGTGTGTGGGTGCTGGACAGCGAGTCCATTAGGCGTTGTTTGTTGTTATGATGAAAGACCGTCGTTACACACCGGCCTCATCTTGTGTCCGTGTAAGCAAGAACAAATTGGGACACGGAGGCATCTGATCTCTGCCTTGTATGATAAAATACTCTGCATGTGTGTGTGTTTGTAGACTTTTCAGTCCTCAGGTTTTTGAGATTATCGAAAGCAAATATACATAAACAGTATTTGCTCAGCCTCTTTACGGGACTGCTTCCATGGCAACCTATTGTTTCATCCCGTTATTGAAAACCCGAAAACACTGAACAAATGTTGTCTCTAAAATAATGACTCATGGTCTTATTTTTTTATAAACTGATCTTTGTGGTGGTTAAAAGGCACACATATGGCTCATTTATACTTTCTCAGATTTTAACCTTGAGATTCAAATTAATGTATGTGTGAAAACTTGCAGTAACTTAACTGTGAATACCCTTTTAGAAGCATTTTATCCTCTGAAGCTCTCCAGCACTGATTGTGCTCTCCCGCACTCTGGATTGATATTCTGACACTGCCGCGTATTGAGTGCTTTCACAAAGAGCAGAAGTGCTCGAAGGTGAATAGCTGTCTTGCCATAGCTGTCTGTTTTTATCTGTACCTGTGCATAATGTAACAAAGGTGAATAATGACAGTAAATGTCAATCACAGTGAAGAGCAGGTGGAGAGGGGAGTACAACAGCAGAGGAATCTCACCCACATATGGTTTGGTACGCTTTAAAAATATCTGATTAATATATTAATGTCTAAACATTTTTAAAGCTCTTGTTATACTTTGTATCTCTGGGATGGCAGCTAGCACTGGGAGATATTCCAGGCCCCAAACTAATTAGGTAAGCATTTTTTCTTGGATTGTAACATCAGGTTATGTGCTGTAGCTATTTTTTGCTCGTGTTAGTAATAAATGGAGATGCTAAGTGTTTATTGTTCCATGGCAGAGGAGCCAGCAGCACTTGGCAGCAGAAAGAACTGAGAGTACTCACTGGTATTTGGAGCAGGTAGAGTTCACCATAGATGGGTCTAATGGATGGAAGGTGACAGGAGGACTGTGCTGGGCGGACATCAGGAAGCCGATGGCCAGCAGAGTCAGACTCAGACATGTTCCTGTCAGATTAATGATACACAGAAGTTGTCAGAGTGGCTGTAAGGGTCTGTGGACATCTACCTGATTTTCAATGACTTACCGATGATGCTGCCCAAGGTGAGCTTCCTGCGGCCCACTCTCTCCACCAGCCACACTCCTAGCAGGGTAAACAGGAAGTTGGTGAGGGTGGTGAGTCCTGCCAGCCAGATGGCCAGCCTGTCGTCTCGCACGCCGGACATCTGCAGGATAGTGGCGCTGTAGTACCTGCGGCACACAAAGACGGAAAACAAACGGTTATTGTAGGTTAATGTCTTTGTGATATTAAAACAGCCAGATATTGTCCACTCCAGCTGTGGCAATGTGAAGTTTTTCATGCCAAGAACCAAGATCATCAGTCTGTTTTATTACAATTTGTCCTTTTTTCGTAGTTCAGGCTTTTCACTCATTCTCCTTTTCAAACTCATTCCTGTGATATGGGAACATTGCAATTTAGTCCAATAGAGTGCTGCAGGGATTACATATTTTTGCAGGCCAACCAGGAAGTCACCTTTGTGCCCTCGACAAAAAGCCAATAAGTTTTTCCATTAGATTTTGGATTATTGTAGAAAGCACTCACTGACTAATGGAAGTTTATGACTAAGCCATCATCAGGTGGTGTTCATTTGTGAAGATTAACCAGTGGGCCATTTACTGAAGTATTTTATGTTGAAGAAATGAAAGTCTGTCTTAACCACACCCTTCTTTCAAGAAGCTAACCAAAAAAAAAGAGTATCACATGCTCACAGCACTTCCTACAACACCTTACTGGACAACACTTACATATTCCTGATTATTTACAACAAGGATAGTTAAACATTTCAGAAGATATGTGTCACTCTCTTGGAAATTCCAAGATGCAGCCACCTAAAAAACAGCAGAGAAAAACATTCTTATCCTGGTTTTCCAGTGAAGCCACAGTTACATCTCAGCATTTTATTCTACTAATCCATTTTAATATAATTACTTTGTCTGGCTTTTATTTTGAAAAACACTGGGCCCAGGACAGCCCACTTGTCCTGGGCTTCCTTTTAAGCTACAGTCAGCTCTGAAAATTTCGACTTAAATATCAAGAAATAATAACTTTATGGGGCTTTTATTTTGAAAGACATATCAATCTACAGAGTGGTATAGATCTTCTAGTGTGACACCATAAAAAAACAAAGAAATGTATTTCCCAGATTTTATTTCAGCTATCAGTGATTCAGTCTATATCCCAGTGAATTAAGTGTTTGTTAAGTGATATATTTGAATAAAACGTCTCAAAACAATATTACACCATTAGTCAAAGACAAGTGACCAAATTAACGATAACTCCTCTTCTTAAGAGCCAAACACTTATCCACCAATCACAGCCTCTCTATATGAGCACCAGCCACTCATCTACAGACGGTTAGCAATTAGCTATAAATAGTCTCTCACCATTCACTTTGAATGGCTCTTTCTCTCCCTCTCTCTCTCGCTCCGTTCTCATAAAATATAATTATACTTGCAACTCTGGCACCATGTTGCTCCACGTAGGCACATTACCTCCAATCATCATCAGCAAGTCTCTAAACAGGCTGCGGTCAACAATACAGACACCTGCCTGTGGTCCACGTCCCTCTTCAATTATGATGTTGTGAAGTAAGACAAAAAACACGATGTCCACACAAACGCATACACCTGCATGGACTCGATTCAAGGTGGCATTATGGAAATGATGTCCTTGATTCTCACCCAAAGAGAGAGAGAGACACACACACACACACACACACACACACACACACACACACAGACACACGCTGTATATAAGCAGTGTAAACCCTTAGAGAACGCAAGTACAAAGAAGGTAATGCTCGTTAAAGAAAAATAAAAAGTCTCCCACATTGTCTGCCTCTCTGTGTCTCAACAGGCAACTCAGAATTAGCATTCTGCTTTTCATCTCTTCAAAAGAATTGTTATCTCTCTCTTGCTCCCCCTCTCTTCACCAAAACAAAGACATTCAATTGAAGGATTAGCATAATAACTCTTTACTTTTCCAACAAGTCATCCAGTCAGACAGGACAAGAGCTGAGAGATGAGCTGGCAAAAAGTTATGGTTTTAACAGCTTGACCTACACTTTGTATGTATGTATATGCATGTATTGAACAGACACAAATATATGTGGACACACATTCAAAAACACACACAGGAGAAATGAGTTGATTTTAGAGCAGCAGCGGGAGTAAAAACACCATTTCTGTTCTCAGCAGTGCAGCCTGCTGTGTTACATCTCCAGCCCTACATCTTACTGATTACAGCACACACACACACACACACACACACACACACACACACACACACACACACACACACACACACACACACACA
>JAOWBC010000904.1:10873339-10884940 GCA_028566105.1 Hypoplectrus providencianus | reverse complement strand
CACTATGCTCTGACTTAAAGTTCTGTGAATAACAGCCTGCAGAAACACAGTGATCTTTTTTCTGACCACTGTGCCAAGAAGTACATCTTGTGTTAAAAGCATCTCAGATAGACTCGAGAGGTGAATTGGAGCATGTCTAATTTGTGATAACTGTAATTATCCATCCTCTGCCACCTTACTCTGAGTATACTCCGAGTTCCCCTGTGAAAAGTGTTCTGTAGTAACAGGTTCAGGTAACAGGCGACTGAATTGCTGTTCCCAGACAAAAGACAGCCTTGGAAATAAAAATGTACGCAGTGTCACTTCTGCTTGCAGATATGCAAAAAGAATCAGGTTTATTTATTAGCCTGCATCTTCAGTTTTTGCCCATCATCCCACAGCATTGATGGGGAAAAAGTTGGAGGAAAAAGTTTTGGTACAACAGATCAATGCATGAAGAAGAGCGGCTGCTCAGTAGTCTCACAGAGATTCCTCCCTGGATGAGAATGCATCATTATAATGGGTACGCACTGAACACTGGGCTGCAGATAGAGCCAAGTATTTGCTTTGGCATGTTAAATTCTTCAAAATGCCATATTGTTAATTTCTGGGAGTCCGCTTGTATTTTCCTGCCAGAAAAACACACTTTAATGATGTCTTTGTTTGATGATGGAATTGAACTGACAATTAGTTTGAAATGTTGGAAATGCATTTTAATTGTGGTGACATTAACTGGCAATGAGTTAAGCTTCTTGCATCATTGTTTTTGACAATATTCAGAAGTTTTTCTTTGCAGCGCTGCAAGCCTGAATGGGACAGGGTTAAGCTGTCCACCCTGATACAAATGGACACCTTTAAGCCGGATACCCGCACTACTTGTCAACTATTAGCACATATAGCAAAGTGACAACAAACACTGCTAGGCGCTCAAGCAGGACCTGAGCCCTAACCCTAAGAAACAGACCTCCAAGGTACTTCTAGATGTGCAAAAATATGCCTTTACTTTTTATTTTGGTATTCTAAGCCTTAAAGAACCCCCTTCAACCATTACAACAATGAGCGTCAGAAAGAGCTAATGTGATTACTGACTAACAATTGTGTTCACAATGGAAAGTGGCTTTAATAAGAGGGTGTCTGAGGGAGGTGAGAGTTGACTGGATTTGGTCCAATTACCTGGACCTCAGGGAGCCACTGAAGGACTGCTGTCCTGCAGTGAAATCATAAAATGCACTGACAGGATGAAAATAGAACAATGTTGCAATTATGTGACCATTCTGTGCCCTTAAACTCAGAGGATGAACTGCAGGGCTGGTGGTACTCAGAGTGTATTTAGGAAGCAGTAAAGTAGTGATACTACATCTATGTGACATTTTTAATGCAATGTAATGCCACATTAAAACTCTTAATCTCATGCCTTGTCAGGATGTTAGCAAGATGAAAACCAAAAAACAATAAAAATGCTTGTTTTCTAAATGGAGTTTGGATCAACAAGGGGTTTCAGGAGAACCACAATACTGATAGGCATTAATCACAGGGAGTAACACAAATGTCTTACTCAAGTTAAAATATTCAGGTTGCGACAGCCACTGCATATTTGAGTCTGCACTGACTGGAAACAAATCTCTTTGTAGTATTAGTGAGTTCTTTGGATGCTTTCTTTGGTTGTATGGATAGGCATTGAAAATGTGAACATTTTGAAAAACAAAGAATGGCCAAATGTATTTAAATGATTCTCTGTTCATATGTGCCTTTGATCAGCAGTAGGCTGCCTTGACAGTGCTGGGGAAAACACTGTTCTCACCTGCCAATGTTAAGATAACAGTAGAAAGAAGACAGACTGACCAGTAGTGAGTAAGCTTGTTAGCCATATGACATCAGCAAGTCGTTACTTTGTGGCATGGTCCATGCATAAAGCAAAAATCACACAGATTATTATTATTATTATTATTATTATTATTAACCTTTCATATGTTATATGTTATATGTGAAAATCCCTCAATAAGAACAGCTATTGCTGGGAGCATTTACTGTGAGAAGAAAAAGATTTCAATTCTAATGTGCCATGATTACACACAGCCAATAATAACATGTTTAAAGGTCAGAACCAGAGAGCCCAGCTCATAATCCATGATTACCAGATTGCTCTGAAGTCATTTTACTGTGATTAGACCTCCACACAGTGATCATCTTTGAATGTGCACATAAAAAGCATACATTAGAGAAGCTGAGGGGAGTTTTCACACACATACTGAATGACAGAGATGTCATCTGTCTTTTTCCTACCAACACACACACGCAGACACACCCACATGCATAAACAACACCCACTGTCTTTTACATAAGATACCCTGTGGAGCGCCGGTGCAAAGCAAACAGGAGAAGGTGTGATCTGGCCCTGACCCCGGTCTGAAAATGGAAACATGGATCCTCAGCCCTGTCACGCTTCCATTCCTAACCTCTCGTTCAGCACATTAAAGAAGAGTGACAACACAGACGTCAGCCCGGGAGAAAGACAGATGCGGAGGGAGGGAGAGAAAAATGAGACAGTTGAGAGGGACTGAGATAGCAGTAGCTACAGGGAGCGAATTGGTGAAGAGAGAAGTAGAAGTGAAAGAGAAACACATCTCACTGGTGTGTTTATGTAACTGTGTTCTTGCATCGCATGTCACCAACTTGTCAGGTATTCATTTGCACCTATCAGCAGATAAAGGGGAATACATCATATTCCTGAGACCAGACTTCAGCCGAATATTGCAGTGTTTTCTGCTTATTTTTCAGTCAGTGTCTACTAGCAGTGTATGCTTCCACTGAAAACTGAAATCTGCTGTACACAGATAGAGCAGACAAGTACATAAGTAACACTTGGAAAATGAATACAAGCCTGATTGCTAAGTTTCATTTAGCTCATTTAAATAGATAATAGACATTTTTGCTCAACTTCATCTCCCTCTTGAATTCGATCCGTCCCCGCTGTTCTTAGCTCATTTCACATGGGTGATGGTGCGAGGACACCGCTGACTCATGCTTGACATTTACTGACACTTCACTGACTCTTGGGAGTAAACTACATGCAGTCTTAAAGGACCACGACGGTGGCTACACAAATCATAAAGACTCCACATTTCTTAAAACCACTTTCTACCGTATTTTAAAGTTTTAAGGTTGCTTTGTAACTTTTAAGGCAGAGACTGTTTTCACTTATTTCCAGAGCAATATGGAAATATTTAGCTTCTGCAGCCACCAAATTCTGCCATTATCGCAATCTACATTCTTATTTAAGAGTTGCCATAGTGAGTATTTGCAGATTGTGCAGTGGCTACTGCAGAGAAGGTCATGATGCTCCTGGAGCAGGTAATGATGACTAATGACAAACCCGTACATGTGTGTGAGAGTGTGAAGGAGAACTAAAGGGAAGCTTTCCCTCGTCTATAAGATAAAATGCTCTAACGGAGTGCCGCTTATTGACAGAGCGCTGATCTAATTATGTAACTTAATAGTATGGATTTAGAGGAAAAGATTCACTGTAAGCCGAGAGAGAGAGAGACACAGAGACAGAGAGACAGAGAGAGAACAAGGGACTGAGCGAGCAAACAAGTGTAAGTGTGTGTGTGTGTGTGTGTGTGTGTGTGTGTGTGTGTGTGTGTGTGTGTGTGTGTGTGAGTGGGCAAGTAGTAAGTGAGTGGGTGCCAATGAACAAGCGATTGCTTGTGTGTGCGAGTGACCGACTCACTGAGTAAGAGACGAGGTGTGAGAGCGCAGAAACAGAAGGATGCAGGGGAGAGAAAGAGAGCAAGAGAGAGAAAAGGGAGCAGGAAGTAAGTGAGAAAAGGATGGAAAGGTGAGAGGAAGAATGAATGGTTGGAGAAAACAGAGAAGGAGGGATGTGGGTGTGAAAACAAGAACAAATGGACAGACAGGAAAAGATGTGGCTGGAGAGACAGAGATGGAGAATCTCATGGGAACTGGCCTATTTTTCAAATGAATGCATATGAACACAGAACTGCATCACAATTATGCACTGAAACAAAGATGCTTAGCCCAAATAGGTACACTGTATACAGACTGTTTATAAAGTTTTTTTCTCTTGCATATTTATGACCTTATCGTCTCAGATCGGTTTTCCTTGAGAACAGGCCTTACTGTCATCTTTTTTCCACCTTAATCTCTGAAAGGTGTCACTTTATTCAAATCTAGAATGGCCTTAATACACATTGATAATTTTAGCCACCAAAACTACTTGTTTAGGTTGGTGAAATATGATAGTATTAGGCTTAAAATAATGAATTCCCGACATAACAACTGAACACAATAACACTGGTGACATAGGACATGACATTGACATATCTAGGTGAACTAGTTTTCTAAAGGGACATGACATGAGTCTCTTGGGGAAAAAGTGCTTTAATACTAAAATATTTAATAGATTTAAATTGGCTTTAAATAATATCGACATAATACGACTCAAACACAACCTTGGACATTTATACACCCTATATCAGTGTGCTGACGGCACTAACCTTATAGAATTTTAAATACTGTTTCACAGCAGACATTTCCATTTATAATAGAAAGGAAAGCATAGCTGTTACACAAACGGTGGCTCTGTTCTGTCCGTGTGTCACAGTGAAAGAGGCAGCATGCACAATAACAGGAACCTGAAAATAAAGCAGATAAATGGCATACAGCCATAATGAATTACTATTTGCTACTGTGGCAAGTCAAAATGTCTCCTCCAGAGAGGGCTCATTATGTGAATTGGACTCAATGTACTAAAAATACAAGTGATAAAGCCGTTTTGCCTTACAAGGTACACACAATGCACTGAGGGAGAACCATTCACAGATGAACCCCCAATCCTTAGAAAAGGTCTAATCGGGAAACAGAAGTAAAAACACCTGCATGGGTGAATATTAACTCAAAAGGAACATCAGACATTGTGCAATGATTTCTGTTATGCTTCACGTCTGTATGACACTATGTATATCTCTGCATTCGCTTGAGTATCTGTATTGTACACACTGTAAATGCCACACCATCCAGAATAAACATCCCTCACGAATGACATCTTGCTATTAAGCAAATGAGATGTTTGTGCTGAATTGAGGGGTAATGTGTTGCTGTGTGCATTTGATTAGAGGGAAAATTAGAATATTTCTCATTAAAGAGGATCTCGCTGCGACTCCATTGGAGACAGTGGAGGAGGTTGGCATGATTAAGCTGCTTATAAACGCTTGAAAACATACAAACACACACAGGAACACATTAAAAAAACAAGTCTGTGGAATTTGGCATTTCACCCAATACACACACACACACACACACACACACACACACACAAACAACCACATACACACAGCGGGCTGTGCCAGCTACTTGCAGGCCTGCCAGCAGAGTGACCATGTAAAGACTGCCGTTTCGTGACATTTCCAACATGACATTTGTCTGTTGGACCATCTGTGAGGGCCAACTGGCCTGTGTCAGACACACCTAACTACCCACTGATAACATCACACACTCATCATACAATATCATGTATTTATAACACAGCGTAATAGAGACAATGGTAGCTTGGTACAAAGTTTAAACTTTCAATTTAATGAATTCAATAAAATATCTGCGTCAGAATGAATTCTCAAATTACCCCAATCTGTTTTTCTCTAACATGACAGGAGTACGTCTTGCAAATGAGGCTTGAGGGAAGTTTGCAATGTGACTGTATACAGTTAGTACCTATATTGTTTTCATATATCCAAACTTAATCATTCTGCTTGTGATAAAATGTGTTGTGCCATAGGAACAAAAGGACAC
Organism: Hypoplectrus providencianus; assembly: GCA_028566105.1. Taxonomy (NCBI): domain Eukaryota; kingdom Metazoa; phylum Chordata; class Actinopteri; order Perciformes; family Serranidae; genus Hypoplectrus; species Hypoplectrus providencianus. Next base: position 10,879,153 of record JAOWBC010000904.1, on the reverse strand, counting down.
AGTTTTCTTCTGCACTCAATATTTCTTGTCCCTTTTCTTTTCCTGTCTTCCTCTATAAATCTATCTCACACTTCCTCTGCCTGTCATCTGCACTGATCCCCCTCCACACCTTCCTCCGCCTCATCACCATCAGTCATCTCTCCCTCCGCCCTCCACCTCTTTCCTCTGTCCGACCTGATCTGTCTCCCTTTCTTCCCCTCTCCTGCTCAATTTATCTCTCTCCATCTTCTTTTCCCTCTCTGTCACCACAGTCCTCTGACCCACCCTGACAAGATCCAAACACACAACAGTCCCCACCAGCCCATGGTGACCTTTTAATGCTAGATTATGTGGCTAATTTAATAAAAAGTGGCTAATGGTGAGCGACGATATCTAATTTGACCCTCTGCTGTAACACTGTTTTGCATTTATGAACCAGAAAGGATGAGGTGAGGGAAAGAGCAGTTTTGAAAGAACAAAGAAAGATCCATCTATTTCTCTGTCTATGTAATCTATACACCCATCCATCCCTTCATCTAGTGGCAGGCAGTCAGGCAGGGAGGCATTCAGGGACAACAACTCAGGCAGGCAGAAAAGACAAGAAGACCAGTCACACCGCCTGACACTTCCTGGTTCCTGAGAGATGTATTATTGACAAATACATCTCTCATCACACAGGCTTCTCTGACCGCAGTGTGTGTGTGTATGTGTGTGTGTGTGCAGGAGGGCAGGGAGGTTATTCGGATAACAACCACAGAGTACAGAGAGAGAGCGTCTGACATATGAGTTCAAATCAGCCTGCTGTAAAAATAACTAACTAAATAAATAAATAAATGAATAGGTGTGTGACCGTGTGCACTGGCATACCTGTCATGGTGAATATTATTCCACCCTGCACATCATGTCCATGTGGTCACCATAAATCCTTTGAAGTGGAGCACACAACAAACCCCAGCCAAGCCGACTGTTTCTGCAGGTTTTTTATCATTAGTCTCCTAAATTAACCACTTTATGTACTCTAACTGACAGTAGCATTCAAAATGAGCATCAGAATGGAGTAGAAAGGGGATTTAAGTGACCCTGAACATGGCATGGTTGTTGGTCTGAGTGGTTCTCCAACTGCTGATCTACTTGGATTATCTCACACAACCATCTTCAGGAATTACAGAGAATGGTCTGAAAAAGAAAAATATCCAGACCACAGGCATGGCTGTAGACTATTTTTTTCTTTTATACAAAATGTTATGCTTAGTGCATGGATAATCTACCATCTGATCAAAGGACCTTAATACTTTAAATGGTGATGCCTAAGAGACATAGAATCTTAATCTTAAAGAGAGTAATTTGAGCCACATGTCTGCGAATTATCAGTAATTGGATTCAGTGGTTGTTTTACTGGGATATCACTGCTGAACCAAATGTTTGGCTGAAGTTCTTCTCAACTTGTCTGCATAAATGCATTTGATTAGACATCACACCGCCACCACTGAGGAAACTCATTTGCATTCAAGTATGTGATGTGGACCGGCACCAGGCGTAATTTGCAAGCAAGTGTGCAGCTGAACAAGCACTGATCATCCAACAGCATCATTCACTGAGTTTGCTGGTAATTATGTTGGAAAAGAGTAAATTGATCGCCTGATTACATCTTCATCGGCTGTACGTTGGACGTGCTGAGTGACAGGATCTCAGTAGGGACACTGGGTGATAAGCAGCCACTGGGCTCACACCACCCTCATGAAGTGGCCTGGCTCCATCACAACCTGCTCCACTTTGAGCCCCTCTGTCATAGTTTTCTCTGCCAGACTCCATGTCACCCTTGTCTTTCTGTGCACCTGAGCCACACAATTAATAACATGGATCAATACCACCATGAATGCGGAATATTACAATAATGAACTCTTGACCCGGCCAAGTTCTTTACATGATTTAAAAAAAAAACATAATTAGCCTATAAAGTAATTAGATTTTCCATTATACTCAGAGATTAGCTTTTTAATTTTAGGCCACAATTCCATTCAATATTAGATTTAAGCCTTTTTTTTTGCACTGAAGGTTATGCCATTCAGATAAAATGTTGATTGGTGAAAATCAAGAGAATATCGATTTTATGTCCTGACAATTGTGATTAATTTATGAAAAATCTTCTCTAAAAAACATCATCAGCTACATGGTATCCAGTGTATTTTATCTGCATTCATCCCATAAAGGTTTTCCAATTGCCATTCCTGCCTTTGATATCAAAAAGAGCTTATTTCCACTTATTATTGTTTTGTTATTGAGTTATACATGGTATGTCCCTTGATATATAAGACAGAAAACATATTTGAATGTAAATAAGCAGAATAGCACAAGTAGTTTTATCTTTCCAACTGTCTGTAATTGTATTTGACAGACTGGGATTTAGATCGATAAACATTCATCTATTAAGAATCCAGGGGAATTTGTTAACTACCTACATCAAATGTTTTGCTTAATTTCCAAGGTTTTCTTGGTTTTCCTGGCTGTTTAAACTGCAGTTGCCCTTATTCTCATGCTGCCAACCAGAAGGTCTCACTTCTTGATGGAGCTTCAAACTGGGACAATGTGTTGATGTGAACTAAAATTACCCTTTGTCTGAGCATATTTGACTTAGATAGAAAAAAATCTGTGACTGTCAATCCGCTCCTGTCAAGTTCCAAACTTGAGAGAATGGACTGTTAGAGCAGACTGACAGACAATATGTGCTTGCTAGTTTTTTTTTTGTTTTTTTTCACCAGCTTACTCTCACTGCCCTGTTCCTTCTTTCTCTGAGCCAGCCCGGTGGTTTAATCAGGGAAAGCAGCTGGGGACAGGGAGAACGGGGCTCGTCTCTAAGCCTGGCTGATTTACTGGCTCCCCAAACCTCCTTTTATATCTCCTAAGCTAATAGGGCTAGCCTGGCAGCTCCACACAGGAACAAAAAGGCAGGTGGTAAACAGACAGGTTGGCAGGGTACACAGAGGTAAGAAGCAGCACACAAGAGGAGAAAAGACAATGCTGGAAAAACCAAAAAGCTGCCTAAAACGAGGAAACCATACAGCAGAGACATGGGGGGAAGAACCCATCATGTAGAAAACACAGACAACCATGCAGTATCTGAGACTCTGAAGGTGTTGTTGTACACCTGTAGGTCCTCCTTTCATCAATTGTACCCAGCTGCCTGCCTCCACAGCTGCACCACATCACCTATTAGAGTCCCAGGTCACCTGTCAAATGGTCTGAGTGCTCCTGGAGTTCCTGCTGCCTTTTCTCCCATCTGTCTGTCTGTTACTTATTTCCTGTCCGTCTGTCTGCTGCTTTGAGCCTGTATTGATTATGAGCTTATCTAGAAGTAAAGTCTCCTTCAGTCACCTGTCTGGGTCTGCTGTCTGGCCCTTGCAGTCCACATGACAAGCATGATGTGGTTTTAATTTGTCTCAGATGTTTTTAGAAATGAGATTTTTAAAGAGACAGACCTGTGAGATGGTAACATACTTGCAGATAGAAATACTTGATGCTCTACAGATCAGCAAGCAAAAACAACTGACTGACTATGCTTTACCTACTCACACCAGTTAAAAGTGAAGAACAGATCCTTGATCCAGACAAGAGTAAATGCACACTGCACAAATCACCATTATTGAAGGGTAAATGCTAGAAAAAAAGAGGCAATGATCTAGTGTATAACTAATTACATATGAGTACATGTCTCAAGAAGGACAGTGCTTTTACTTTACTTAATTGATTTAAAAGGTAATTATTAGGGCCCAGGCACAGTGCAAAGTGCTATTGATCCTCTAACTGAGAATTCCTATTACGAAATGGGACATTACGTATATCTTTGATTGTGAAATCCACACTCTCTATTTTGTCTGGTTAAGTAAAGCATAATCTGCATAGACAGCTCTTTAAAATAAAAAAAATACTGTTCAATATATGTGTGAAGAACATATTTACTGCATATTATTTGACAAATCACGGCTCCCGATCTGTCTGTGAGCTTCCAGTCAATCACGACAGTGGAAACCAGCAAGTGACCTGCCTTCACTAGGCTGAAATTTACATTTAAACAACTGTCTATGTAAAAAAAAAAAAACCTTCAGTAAACACCCCCCAAAAAGAGTTTACACTTAAAATCGTATTAGCCAGCCATATACTGGGTTTTGGCCTTGTCTTGATCAAAATAAAATAATTGGCTGTACTATATAGGCTTACAACCTTATGTGCATCACTAGAAAAACACTGTCAACTTCTGTTTACAGACTGATGGTAACTTACAACCTTATAGGTAACATACTAATACTGTGTAAAGTATAACAATTTGCAAACCAAGTATATTTTCCCATATAGCACATACTACCCTGTTACATAGGGCAGGATCAGTGCCTAAAAACACGTTTTAAAATACATTACAGTCTGACAGCAGTAGCAACAACAATAAAGGGGCATTGACCAATTTTGTTTATCTTATTATAAGGTAAATGTTGATTACACAATGTAATGGATACAGAATAACACCACCACCAGCATTTAGATAGTTTCCCTTTACGTCTTGCTTTCACTCTGCACTTCTGCCTGCCACTGGGTACCATCTCCTGGGAAAAAAAGGCTTGATTTACAGCACTGATACATATCTGTAGTGTAGCCCAGGGTTATGAGTTGCGCCATATGAAGGCAGTAAATTAATAACACAGAGGCTCTGTCGTCTAAACTGAAAGCAAACTCTTTATTGTTTCCCACATAGTGGATGGCTGTGCAAAACAGCTTTACTATGCTTCAAAATAAAAGCCCTAGACTTATAAACTGCATCATTTCTTACCAGAGGATTTTGCAAAGAGGCATCTTAACAAAATAGCTCATTACTCAACAAAACAGCTTCCAGTAGCTCTCCCTACTGTGGATAATGGAACAACCAGAGTCACTGTGGAAACTCTACCCACTAAAATGGCCCAGTTGATGGTGCAGCCAAAAAAGGCCACAAGGGCAGCTGTTGATTAGTTGTTGATTCTTCAAGCAGGAAATCACAAGCAGAATCAGCTGTGTGGTCTCGTTATGACCAGATCGTTTTTCCCCACTTTCTTCTTAACTGCACTTGTTAAATTGGGACTTACAAGTGTATTAATGTTTTTAGTGATATACTTTTACTGACATGGACTTTGATGGCTTCCTGCTATTGCAAGCAAATCTCTGCTCAACTTCTATCTGACTGGAAATTTTATTCAACAAAATAATTGTAAACATGTGTAGGTTCGCCATCTCTTTAAAAACAAACTGTAATTCTACATTTTGCATGAGCTAAATAAAACTTCTCCAAACAACTCAAACTGAGACATTATCAGCAAAATCGATTGTTAGTCAGATGACATCTGTATTGTCAGTTCTAAAGGAAGTAATTATCACCAAAGGAAGCCACACAGTGGGTGTTTTTGCAAATAAAAGGGCAGTTAGATTTCAATTTGTAGAGCAGAGACACATCATAATGCCAGGTGTAAACACTGCATAATCTCGACACCATCTTGATCACAGGCGTATTAATAAATGGGTCACTGCTGACACAGATAAACTCGCAGGCAGACCTTTTCTGAAAGACTGGAGCGTTGGCAGATACACAACTCAGAGAGACTGAAAGGCAGATAGGGACAGAGCTGTGACAGATTTAGTTTGTCCCCTCTGCTCTTCATTCTGCTGGCAACAGGAGATGAAGATGGATATACAGTAAGAGTGGCAGACATCCAGTGAGAGAGGCAAAAATGACTATTAAAAGAGATGTGTCAGATCCAGTGTGTCACCTCGGCTAACCACAGCTGAATTGTTCTCTGGATGCATGTTCACATA
>JAOWBC010000904.1:10653559-10672727 GCA_028566105.1 Hypoplectrus providencianus | reverse complement strand
GTGTGTGTGTGTGTGTGTGTGTGTGTGTGTGTGTGTGTGTGTGTGTGTGTGTGTGTGTGTGTGTGTGTGTGTTGACGCACGGGTGTGTGTGTCCGTGTCTCACCCGAGGGTAAAGCACTTAAGCGTTGTGTGCCTGAGTCCAAACAGCTGTGAGCAGAGGCTGGCAGCGCGTTTCTAAATGACTAGAGACCTGAGATAGAGCCCACAGGGGGAGCACACCTCTGAAATATACATGTCACTCACCCAGAGACGGAGAGAGAGGGAGGGACTGTTAGGAAGAATGAGTGAGAGCAATGTAGTGGTCATCATGAATGAAAGAAATCAAAAAAGAAAAGAAGACAGAGATTAAAGCAGAGAGAAAAGAAAAAGAAAGAAACAAAGATAAAGAGAGGGAGAGCAAGGAGGACAAACAAATAATACTCAAACTCCACAGAGCGCTTATCTAAAGTTTGTCTCTTGTTGCTCACAAACTGTGAGTGAACCGGGGAGTAACACCAAAAAAACACTGTGGTCAATTGGCCAGTTTGGCTCCATGTGGCTGTCAGGTGCCATGAGGGTCCACTCCCCAGTCTGTCACTCCTGCTGGACTGGGGAGGCCATTATGGCTCCCCCTTCCCCTCTCAGCCCAACTCCATATATATGGTAATAAGACAAGTGAGTTGGTGGGGCGGGATGGGAGTTTGTTTGCCGGTGTGTGTGTGTGATGGAGCTGTAGGGAGGGGCTGATGGGCACGGAGCCAGGGGTGCAAGGTCTGGGGTCAACCGAAAGCTTTAATCTGTGCCATGAGCTGCTGTGTGCATGTGTGCTTTTGGACAGGCATAGGTCAAGAACAAAGGGGGGAGAACGTGTCATGAAGAATGATAGTGCAAGTAGAAAAAGAAAAGACTGGAGGTTGATATAGGCTAAGGAGAGGTAAAGAGAAAGGAAAGTAAATGACAGGAGAGGAGAGGAGAGAAAAGGGAAAACGGGAATGTACTGGAGAGGAAAAGGAATAAAAATGAAAAGAGAGGAGAGGAAATAAGATGGGACGCAAAAATTTAACGGAATTTAATTTAAAGAAAGAAAGAAAGAAAGAAAGAATGAATAGGAGAGGACGGGAAAAGACAAGTTAGTGAATAGAAGTTAGGAAACTTTAATGTGTTTGTGATAAGATGTGATGTTCAGATTGTCAGTCTCTGTGTGATTTTGATCGTGTTGTCCCACTCTGAGACGGACAAGTCTGATCTCAAGTGTGTGTGTCTGTGCATGTTGATTTGTGACTGACCGCTACAGTTGTGGGGGGTCTAAGGCTGGTCAGAGGATGGCAGGGGGCATTGAGGTTCTATGAGTGTGAGTGGTTGGGTTTGGGGGTGGTCAGGGTCCCAACGGCTGACCAGATATTCATAGAATTCCACTTGGATGGACACAAGGCTTCCCTCGTCCCTATTGTGCAGCCAGCCGAGAAAACGGCACAAACACCAATACATCCTCAAATCCACCACGCCCGTATACCAGCTGGAGTTTTGTGATAAAGTTGTGCTGTTTGATTTGCAGAGGCGACTATGAGTTTTGCAAGTTGTACCAAGGTGTGCATTAGTATGAGGAGCCGATCGCTGCTCAGGACACTTATTAGGTTGGAAAAAATAGGACAAGATTCAGGATGCAACCTTGGAACAAGTCTGGACACCTTTCAGCTCATGCACTGCAGTGAAACACAATCTCAACCAGGTCAATGATCATTCACAGGTTCTGTTGTAACACTAGAAAAGCCAAGTGTATACATTTTAACTGCAAAAAGTCATTTCTTTGGACAATTGAGAGCATTTTTTTCTTTCTGTAAAGAGACAGAATTTGCCAGACTAACAATATTTACCTCCTCCAAAAGGTTATGTTTTCAGTTAGAATTGTCTGTTTAGGAAAATGACTGGCCCAATTTTAATGAAACTTAGGAAGAAGCAATGGCCAAGTAAAAACTTTTGATTCAAATCACAGGGCAGATACAGAAATTGTTTTTCGTTCTTTCGTGTAATGAGATATGGCATCTGTGGGTCATCCATGTGGTGTTGGAATGATCAGAAAAAATAGTTACCAATCACATTTCTTGGTTTAGCTGATTCCCTCAAAGTAATGAAAAAGAAAACATCTCCATTGTACTGTAATTTTTGTTTGAATATTTAAAGCTGACAAACACAACAAAGTCCAAAGAATAACTTCCCTCCTTTGTATGTGCGGCCAACCAAGGAGCATGTGAATGCACTATGGCCTTGAGGGAAATCTGTGCCATCTCAGTACCATTGTACTATTTTTTGCTTTCATACAGAAATCCAGTTCAACTTTTTTTAAAGAGATTAGTATCTTAATCATGACATGAGAAAGAATAATAGGTTGATGTACTAAAATAAAGAAAATATAACTTAATTTTAGACAATATGCACATTAGCCATTAGATTTGCATTTGAAAAACAGGAGAATATTCTGAACTGGCAGATTGTTTCACTTTGTTCAGAAAAAAAAACTTTAAGGACTCAATCTCTAAATGAAATGACTTGCATTTCAATGGCTAGTTTTCTTAATTGAATTATTAAATAGTAAATGTGCTTTATGTCATCTTTTTTTTTTTTTATCTGTACAATTATAAAGAAAGGAAAGTGTTGAAAAATGGGTTCATAATACCCACCCAACCTTTCCAAAATCCACTGGCAGTTCTAGTATTAAACACATACATGCACACATACAGCTGCAGAGACTTTTTCCTTTACCTTAGTCTTGTTTGGTAGCGGGGAGCTGCGGCCCTTGTCGCTCTGTGAGTGTGTGTTGCTGGGTGGGGAGTGTGTGCCCAGGTTGGCTTGGGGTGGCAGGCTGCCTCCGTGCTGCTTGGCCCCCGGGGATACCTGCATGGCAGCCAGCTGAGCTGCGTACAGCTGCTGCAAGGTCAGAGAGACAGGTAGACAGACAGACAGGGGGAGAGATGATGGAGAGACCGACAGGGGGGTGGAGGGGTAAGAAAAGAAGAGGAAGAAAAAGAAAAGAGAGGGGAGGAGGGGAAAAAAGAAGAAGAAAGGGGCGACATGAATAAATGAATACTTGAGAGCACACAAACAAAAAAGAAGACGGCGGCTAAAAAGCTCTGGAAGAAGAGGCCATTAGTGGCCCGGCCTCTGTTTGTGTGACAGAGAGAGATAGAGAGGGACATCTCCACTGTCAGCCCCCTCCCTCACCCCATGGGAGAAGCGCTAACAGCCTCTCTGACAGGCCCAGAGATGGCCATGTCCCCTCCAGGTGCATCGTGGGAGAAAGGGAAAACATTCTGGCTATCGAGGTCACGCCGGAGAGCCCGGTTCTCGCTCAAGGTGAAAAAAAGTGATGATGGAGACGGAAAAGAGAGCGAGGGAGAGGGAAATTTGTGAAGCTACATGCCAGATGGGACATGCCAGAAGTGTCTTGTGCCCCTGCGATGTTTTTAGTGTGCTGACAATAAGATGCGCAGAAACACTATAAAATAGTCGAAAATGAAGATAAATTGATTCAATAACTGCTGAGGGAAACAAAAAAACAGGTTTCCCCCATCTTATTTATGTATTTAATTAATTTCCAATTAAATAAAAGCATTATGGCTTGAGCTGCTATGGTGTGAACATACTCGGGAATATTTATGCAATACCATTGTATCACACAAAACAGTCTCTGGCCAGTATTTCTGCAGCAACAGACACGCATAATATTCACAATTTGGAAGGAGCTTCAATGTTCATAAACACTTCTTTCTGTCTCTATCTTCCTCCTCAAAAATCATCCTGCGTAGCACAATTACTTTCATGTCGGCTAATACAAATCTCTAAGACGCTGTTTTGTTTTCTCAGAATTGTTATTCCCTCCTCTGAAGAGCAACAGAACGGTTGTTTAGCGAGAAGTAACTGATGTGTTGTTTTTTTTTGAATAGTTATAATTGTTATCATTTATTTCTGGTGAAAGATTTTTCTGGAAGACGACCATCCTTTTTTTTTTTTTTTTTTTTTTAGTTTAACTTCCGTCCTTCTGTTGGTGCTTGGCTGCCGGCCACCGGCGTCAAACAAAGGCTGGTTTATGCAAATGGACAAGGAAGAGATGCTGTCACTGCTCTCTCTCTCTCTCTCTCTGTCTATTTGTACCTCACTCTATCTCTCTTGACAGCCACATTAGCTCCTACTCTCCTCTGCTATCTTAAATAAAGACATTTATCTCTTTTTATACAAACAAGAAAAAAAAGAGAGAGAGAAAAGAGAGACATTCGAACTGGCAGCACACAAACTCCACACAAAGAAGTACTTTTTGGAAGAAACTCTTATTTGAATTTGAAATAATCTCCGCCTGACTGTCACTCACATGTGGCAACAACAATATTCACTATCCAACACTGCAACAGCCATTTTCAGTTAGTTTTCACTTGCAGTTCTCTATCTTTTCTTGCTTTTATCCCCAAACTTTTCATTTCAAGATACCTGCCATTCCAGAAAGATGAAAATGTTGTATTCTGAGTCTAAATCCTTGACAAACACTTTCAGAGAGTGAATGCTTTACATTAAAGAAATATTGAGTTTAATAAACGGACTTTATGGAGAAAAAAGGGCTCTTCAGATTTTATAGTGGCTGTTCAGAGCATTCTTTTCTCCATATTTGATTACTTTCAGCCTTCTTGCACTTAACAGTTTTGTCATGGGCACTCTCAAAAGATAAAAAATTATTTATTTCTTCAATGAATACCAGGAAGTAAAGATTTTTCTATCCTTTCGTGCTTCTTTTTAGAAAGCAAACCATGCCCAGAGTGTCAGCATCTGCTGCCGTTATGGACACCGAGGGGAACAATGATAATTGAGGTACATACAGTAGACAGCGTGTGCTGCTGCTGATGTGGAAATCAGCATGAGATCAGTCATGCTCTGGCGAGCTATGCGGCGCGAAGGACCAGCTCGCTGAGATCAGATCAGCCTCTGCTCGCTCATTTCTCTTCAATTAGCTGCACTGTGGCTCCTGGAAGAGAGAGTGAGGAGGGAGGGGGGTTCAGCCGAGCATGAACACCCCTCACCCCCCCTTCCCTACCAGCCAAACCCCCTAGCAAGTGGACCACAGGCGGTGTGTGTGTGTGTGTGTGTGTGTGTGTGTGTGTGTGTGTGTGTGTGTGTGTGTGTGTGTGTGTGTGTGAGTGAATGTGTGTGTGTCCTGCCATATTCGGACCAGTGGTTCAAAGGCCTCTTTATTTGCGGAGTGAATTGAGTTCCATTACAAGGCCAGCTCCCGTCACTCAAAGCCCGCTCAATGGGCCGGCTAGCAATGACACACACATGCTCACACACACACACACACACACACAGTACAGAGGGCAGAGGCACTGTGGAGCGCGCCCAGAGCGTCGCCACAACGACATGCATGTCAACAAACAGGAAGTGACAGCGCAAAGCCCCCTGGGGTGACCGGAGGATCAAACACACACACAGGCGCACACACACACACAAACACAGAGCAACACAATGAGTGAGGGGTGGGGGAATGCAATTGTAGATGCAGGATGAGACTGAGGAATTTAAAATGTCACTCACTGGCCAGGCATACTGCTGAGCTGAGCAATGTGTGTGTCTGTGTGTGTGTGTGTGTGCTAAGACCGACTCTTTCTGCTCCTAATCCCTTGATGTGAGAAAAACACATCTGCATATGTTTGAGTGCGTGCACATGAGTATGTCTAATGGTTAGCGTGTGCTTGTCACATGACACTCCATCGTGTGCGTGTGTGTGTGTGTTTGTGTGTAGCTTGTGTGTAGCTTGTGTAGCTTATTGACCAGAGGTGAAAAGGTGATGTGTTTCAATTGGTGCTCCTCTGGCTGAAGACATGGGGCTAACTGTTTGGTATTAGTGCTATTCACAGTATGTGTGTGTGTGTGTGTGTGAGAGAGTGACACACTACCCGGTGTCCATTGTCCTAGTCGCACCATTTCTTCTGTCATTTTAGGGGGATATGTATATAGATGTGTGTGTGTGTGTGTGTGAGTGAGTAAGAGTCTTGGTCAATAATCTGGAGCTTTAGTCAGATTACCAGCCTGCCTGGTCTTTGTTGTCATAGTTTGAGGCGCTTCAGAGCAGTCTGAGCTCTATTGTTTACATGGACACGAGGACTATTGTATGAATCTTAATGGATTTTGTCGGTCCGTCTGTCTGACTTCCTGTCTGATCATGTTTTTTTTTAGCTGCAGCATGTTTTGACACAAAAAAGGAAAATGAACTGTGGACACAAGCCCTGTGTTTATGATTTCTTCTTCAGTTTGTCCCAATTAACTAACTGTAACTGAGTAAAATAAAGAAAAAAAACAACCTTTATAGAAAGAGGAATACAGTGGTGAAGTTAAAATAAAATGATTACAATGCCTTTCTTGTACCTTAATGGCACAGTCTCAAGGACAAACACAAACTAATATCTGGGAATTTTATTTGAACATCTACTGAGTTTTCTTTTTTTTCTTTATGCTGTTGAAAACGTTAAACCTGAACTTTAAATTTGTTATAACCCAAACACTCCAATTGAAATGTTTTTGAAATTTCATCAAAATGTGGAAACAAAATCCTTAAAGTAAATAGACTTGACACATTATGCGTTGGTAATTGGTAAGGTAGACTTTGCCAAACTCTAGTCACCTATCAGTGCTGTGTAATGATTTCACATTGATCTCATGCTGTTATCACAAAATGGCAATTCCTTGAAACTCCATGAAGTCTTTCAGGCCAGGAAGGAGATACCAACACTGAAGCAATTCAGAGAAAATGCTTTGCTGCACTCTTTTCTGTCCTCCAGATAAGGTTTTGTAGAGAAACGAGTTGCTCGATTGATTTCTCATTTACCTTCTGTCATCTGTCCCTGTCTGTTTTTTCCCCCTCTTTTCCCCCTGTCCCCCCCTCTCACTGCCTGTCCGTTGTTCGTCCGTTCATCTCTCCGGTGTACAGTGCGGTAATCCAGGACAATATGTTCCAACATCTGCCTCTCCATATGATGCCTGACCCGCGCCATTGACCCTCTTTATACCACGCCGCACACACACGCATTTAATCTCTCACACACATCCACGCTCTTCTCCTCCACTTACCTCCATCTCTCCTTCTCTCTGTTTATCCTTTTAACTGATCATCCTTCTAAATACCTCTCGGCTACCTCTCCCTTTTCACCTTTATCTCTGATCTCTCTCTTGCACGGATAAGTGCATTTTTCTTTCCATTTTTCAGCCTTCTTTCTGTCCTTCTCAGTCCATTTATGGATGATATCAATGATATCAAGGGTCAATGGGGAAGCAGATTAACATGCTCTAATGCACAATGTCACACTCATCCCCCAGATTAAGATGCTAAATGCCAACCTTGTACACTGCAAAGCCTCCATTGCCTTGAAAAGCGTCTATGAAGGATTCTGTGTTAAGCTCCCATTGACTGTAAGACCTACCCTGTTGATTTCTATGGAGGATGTTTCACACATAGAAAGAGCTTTGTATCATTGAGAGATTAATATATTTTTCTAAGAACAGCACTTAAATTCGTGCCATGCAGTTGTCACTTTTTTTTTTTTTTATCTTTATCTTTTTTCTTTCTATGCACATACACACCACGTTATCTGTTATTCCTCATTGATCTGCTGCTTTGTGCAAATACTGTAAACAAGAGAGATGTTTTTAAAATTAAACAACAGAAACTAAGATGTGGGTTATTTGAATTATATCACAGTTTCCTAATAAACACATATAACACTATAACAAAAGGTATTTTATTTTTTCTAGAGCATTCGAAGCCCCCTGAAAAATCCAAGTCTTCTCTGATTGGTCAGTGTCTCTGGGTCTTCCATATTTGCCCTCTCAACATCTTCACACTGTCATTGCAGCCTGAGAATGACCCTAGCAGCACTGTCGAAGCCCTTTCAACCAAAGTATAGCATAATTGTGACATCACAACCTTAAGTATTTACGGCTTTTTAAAGGGACAGCTTCTGAATACAGGCTGTGTGCATGTTGCTGGTATTGAACCCGTAAAATTTTCTGATATTTTCACAGTTTTTATACAGCACCTACACTTGCTTTAAAAAAAACAAAAAAAAACAAAACAAAACATACACACTGATATCTCCCTTCTTCAAAACAGGAACTTTTAAATTACAACTATGGCTGTTCATGTAGATTGTTGTCAGAAGTCAGGATATGTCAAACTCTGTGGAACTGATTTTGATTATTCTTAAAAAAATAATGTTGTTAGTCCCTGTCGAAACATATACAGAGATAAATTGCTACTGTGACCCTTTAATCCTGTTTGTCCAATAGGCACATTCTACATGAATTAAAAATAATACTACTTGGTTTCTGAGATATTGTGTTGTTGAATTCACAACAAAACAAGTAAACATTTGTGGCCTGACTAAAATTAAATAATTTTGACTTACGAGTTTGATACATAAATAGAGGAACTACTTGTCCAAAGCTATAAATATGGCCTTACATAGATGCTGACAAGTTAATATTTAAGTGCAGTTTAATAGGTATATGGGAGGAAATTTATGCCAAACATTTAGTGTGTACAACGAATAAACTAACACTACACTCTGTGATGAGGATGTGTGTGTGTTTGTGTCGTCACATGTTGAACCAACTGTCAGTGTGTTTCTCTGCACTCGTGGATGCAGCTGTGAACTTCATTGAGTACTCTGTCTGAAAATCTTTCTGTCTTTATTTGTGTGTGTGCCTCGGTTAAGTGAGTTCACTTGTGTCGTCTCCGCCAAACCGCTGTGTTGCCGTGGCGACCCCAGGCCTGAGCTAACTGTCATGTCTCGTCTCGGCGACAGAAACACCTCCTTATCAAATGAGGGCGCAGAGACGGTCCCAGAGGAAATCCATCCACATTGAGACATCTGTACGTGTGTTAGCCTGCCCAAATCCGTTTCTTTGTGACAAGCCTTAATCTCAGTGTGCAATGTGTGTGTGTGTGTGTGTGTGTGTGTGTGTGTGCGTGTGTGTGTGTGTGTGTGTGTGTGTGTGTGTGTGTGTTTGTCTGAGAGGATTGTAAGAAAGAAATCTGCTAGTGAGATGTTTTTTTGCACTTGTTGTGTCCTCTCACCCCTCCCTGCTGGTATAAAAAAAAATCCAATTGCAAGGTGGACGAAGCCGTTCAACTGGAGATTGAGTGTGTCTGGACACAGTTGAACATATGGACGTTAGATTGAAGCACTGATAACAGTGCAGAGGACATTATTCTGAGGCTAAACACACAAATGTGCTCTCATACACATGCGAGTAATAATGAAATCAGTGAAAACAGCGTGGTCCGTTCTCCATGACAGAATTACACAGCTATTCTGTTCTCCCTGCAGTGTCTAGCATATGGGGCAGCACGTTTGGCTGACAGGTGCAAATGTATTACACGCACTCTGCCTAACCTTTAACCCAGATTTTCCCATCGTTCCCCATGTGTGTGAACAGTAAGTGAAAAAGAAGTGCAGGGAATATGTGTGTCAATGCAGCTGTTCCTCTCAGATATTCATGTGTGTGTCATATTTTATGATAATGCGTGTCAAGGAGACATGAGGGCCAAGTGCAGCCTGCGCAGAGGCCGAGCCCAACACTGGAGGTTAATGTGTTTCAGACAGGCAAACCAGGGGGACGCCTGCGCAGGCTCTTAACCCCTGGGAAAGGGGGCCCCAAAGCCCACGTGGATCTGAGTGGAAGTATGTGAGGTCTAGTCGTGTGTGTGTTTGTCTGTGAGAGTGAGTGTACGAGTGGTGGTCTGTGGGGTCAGGATTACCAAGTGATAGGCCACTTATTTTAAATACGCAGACAGGAAAAGCACCAAAGTCAGATTCATCCTCCTTTTAAGCTGAATAACAGATGTTTTGCTTTTACTGTTTCACCTCTCTGTGGTTTTGTCTCTCTGGCTCTGTCATCTCTTTTTTTTTCCTTTCCTGCTTATTTGCAGTTTGGCCTTCAAATGTTTGACATAGAAGCAAAGAAAACTGGCAGACCACTTTGTTGAACTTGTGACGCTGTTATGGACCGACTTTTTTTATTTGATAATTAAAAACTTAAATTACTTTCAGCATACAATCAATCATAGATCTCAGTTGAATCCCCAAATGTCTTTTTTCAAACAGCTTTTAAGTTTCACACCCCCTAAAAAACTTGATTCCGAAAAGGGTGGGAGGTTTTTCTATATCTTCTCTATACATAAAGTAGGGTTTTATATTGACACGTTTCCTCACTTTTTCCATTCATGTCAGCAAATTAAGGAAATTTTGAAGATTACTCAAAATAAAAATTGTGTGGTCACGTGTTTGTAAAACAAAGTGTTATCATCTTTTGATCGTGATGATAACCTAGAAGTTATATAAAGATGTATTTGGGCTGTTAAGAGAGATTGAAATCTCTTCTGCATCACCCACACATTAGCTTTGACAGTCAATCTGAATATTGGCGGACAGAAGCCAAGGGCTAGGGTTACACTTGTCAGATCTGTGTGAATTTTGAGCTCTTATCATGAAGATCATGTTTTTTTATGGGATCACTTCACTGTCCACACTTTGGCTGAAAGTGACAGCTTTGCACCCCCCTGTGGCTGTGTTTTTGGTCTCGTATAGCTCAGTGGGCAGTATGTGGTGTGAACACTGTCAGGGGATTTATTCTCAATGAGACCACCCAAGTGAAAAGGAAACAAAATATTTGAGTCTGTGCTATTCAAAGACTTGTGGGTTGTTTTCTTTATGGTATTGCTCCCTGAATGTGCTTTTGAGATTGTCTGTAGATGCTGCAGTCTTACCTGCAGTTGTAGCGGTCCTAGGCCTGGTGTGGCGGCAGCAGCAGCAGCCATTGTTGTGGGGATGAGCTGGAGAGGGTATGGGTCACCTGAAGGGAACAACAGACGAATCATCATTTTAAAGCATTCATTGTTTTTGACACATTTTTACACTGCCGTCCATGTCTTTATGTATCATCTCTGTCCTTTCTTCCTGTTAACATCCGTCTCTTCTATCACCCTTTTCCTGCTCTGTGACCCTCTCCCCCCTCATATCTCCAATTTGTCTCCACCACCCTCCCGATCCCTGCATCCATCCTCCCTTTCTCCTCATCCTCTTGTTTCTCTCCTCCCTCTCATCCCACCTTCTTCCCTCACCCTCCATCGCCTCACCCCCATTCTCGCCCTCCACCACCACTACCACCTGAGTCCCTCTCTGCAGCTGTTAAAGCCGTCCTTTGTGTGTGCTGCCGGTAGGGCCTTAATGAAAAGCCTGATTGTGTGTCCTCCTCCTTAATACCCCCTGACAAAGAGCAGCGAGGTGAGGGGATTCTGATAAAGCTGGCCCCAGCGCCGTAATTAAGAGCCGCCACTGTCGACCCCCCCCCCCCCACAACTGTCTGTTCAACTGCTTTGTTGGGAGAGAGCTGCTTTCAGTCTTTCCCTTGCTTGCTTTTCCTCTCCTTGTGTCTCCTTCTTCTCCTTCTTGTTGTCATCTTTCTCTCTTCACAAGTTACTCTCCACCTTTATCCCTTCGCTCCCTCTCTGTCAGGAATGATAAATCAAGTGATAGATGGACGAACAGGGCGGAGCAGATGACAGACGTGCAGGGAGAAGGAGACAGAGAAAAGGACAGAGAGTGCGGTTTATTAGTGACCAGGTGCAGATAGGCCGTGCTGTAATTACTTTGCGAGAAAGAGAGAAACAGAGAAAGAGGGAGAAAAAGGTCAGGGATGAGGGAGGAGGAATACTGTACTTAATTATCATCATATTGAATAAAACCTATCTGTTGACAGCTCTGATTTCCATTTGGACATGCCCACTAACCAAAATACAGCACAGGGAGGTCAGACTATCACATCCAGAACACTCTTTTCTTCATGGCGAGTAACTCGGGAATGTTCTCAGGGCTTGACCTTGCATTTCTGACCTGAACCTTCAGCAGAGTGCTCAGCTTCTTGGCCGTATCAGGACCTTTCTATTTTGCATGTGTGTGCCCAAGTAAATGGGTGTTTGTGTGTGCGTGGCATAAGCCAGACTTTCCTTCTGACATATTTTCCCATATAACTCTAAAATAAAAAAAAGAAAAGGCAAAGACATTCTTTTCTCCAGTGGGGAGGGAGGGCAGGAGGGATTAAAGAATTATTTCAGGACTGTGTATTCTAGGAGATGGGTCTCTTCTCTTCGCTCCCTAGACAAACATGGGCTGGGTAGATATTTATTCTCCTCCTGGGGGTCGCTGTAACAAAAGGGAGAAGGACGGAGGAAAGCAAACATGTTGCTCTTGGCTTGGGGACAGCGACCTCGGCGGACAAGGATGAAATTTCTCACTGACAAACAGACGAAAAAGGAAGATAAAATGAGGGCAGTGAGAGGGAAAACGCCATCAATATTCTTTTGGTGTCAATTTGTGCACAATTTAACATTTCTTAAATTCTTAAAGGGACACTAAACAGACTTAAGACATAAAGTTTCGATCAGGGATTGACAATTCTCTCTGCTAGATGCAGTCACGTAAAGGCTGAAAAGTGCAAATGTCAAATTTGGTGTTTTAACATGAAATAGGAGCACAGCACCTGAAATGCAGTGCTGTTTAGTTGTATTTTATTTTCAGTGTTTATAGTAAATTCTGAAGTCCTCACAAAGTTACCTTTATCTCTAATATCTGTCAACTTGAATTATGGGTACATTTTGTGACACTTCCACAAGTTTTTCAAAGAGAAATCCGTAACATGCAGATAACATCTATTCATATCTCCAATGCTATGAAGCGCTGTGAGAATATGTCAGCGCACAATGCTACACATGTCGTATTTAGAGCTGCAGCACCAAACTACATCAACTCACAACAACTTTGAAAGTTGCCAGAGAGTTTTCTCAGGGGCGGCTCAGCCTGGCGCAGAGTGCCAGTCCGGTTGGAGTTGGCGAAGGCAGTGAAAAGACAAGCCCACCACTTGACAGGGTATTTACGTGGGCAGTGGGCGTGGGTGAAGATGGCACTAATTAAAATGGAATGGACTTGTTTGGGAAGCTGTGAAACTCTAAGGGGGTGGGGTGGTGGTGGTGGGGAGCGGGACTGTGCGTGCACGGGCTTGCGTGCACGCTTGCGTATCTGTGTCTAAGTATTTTTTTTGTGTTTGCGACATCACAAAGCATTCTCTGGCTGCCTTGTGTGTATCTATGTGTGTTAGTGTGTGTGGGTGTGTTGGAAACATGTTCTGGCTGCTTCCTGTGTTAATGTGAGGAGAACCTGGGGCAGGTCACATTACCACCCCCCAACCCCTCCACCCCCTCTGCTAACGCCCCCACCGTGCATTTATTCCCAGCATCCCCTGGCAAGCACCCACCTCTCTTTTTCGCTCTCTCTCTGTCTCTCTCTCTCTCTCTATCATGGTAAACAACACATTGCCACACAGCCGGAGCGTGATAGCCAAAAAAAAAAAAAAACATGTCCTGCAGGACGCCTGTATTTTGTTGCTTTTATACATCAAAAAATAGACAAGACAAAAGGATGGAGCCAAAAGGACTGAGCGAGTGAGAGAGACAGAGATAAAGAGAGAGGGATTGAGAGTGTAAACAGGAAGGGTGTATTTGGACTGGTTTTTCTATTAAGAGAGAGATGTTGTTGTAGGGGCGAGCTTGTCTTTTGGGAAACAATCCGACTCCTTGTGTGGGAAAACGGTCAGACCCTACCTTGCTTGGTGAAAAACAGTTGAAACATCACACATAGAAAGTACTTTTACACTGAAACTTGCACCTATTTATGGGTGTATGTGTGGCAGCTACTCACTGCAGCCAGGCTTGTAGTTGAAGCCAGGGGGCATGAGGAAGCCTTGTTGGGCTGCAGCCGCCGCCAGAGTCCTCTGGTCTGGAGGAAAGACGGGAATCATGAGCGGAGGGAGTTGGCCCTGGACCTGCTGAGGAAGGGGGGGAGGGGTGGGGGGACCAGATAATATAACATGAGCATCTTTGCACACATTCATGCACCAAGAACAATGTTGACAATAATGCTAAAAATAGAGCTGTGTAACTGATCCAAGAACAGCCTTAAGTAGCATTCTGAAAACAGTTACATGACAATTACATCATAATGATTACACAGGATCATATGCATTCAGGCTCACATACATATATGCATGTAATACATATGGAATACACATATGACATCAGTCCCACACACACACACACACACACACACACACACACACACTCCATCTTCTGACAAAAACCAAGTCATGAGAAGAGTTCAGTAAACTCGCACAACAGCTGGCCTTTTCCTTTTATTTGGAAGATGATGTTCTCTCCCTTCTCCCCACATCAACCCCCTCATCAACCTCAACACACACACACACACACACACACACACACACAGAACAACACACACACGCACAGACACAACCCTCTCTGTGCGCCCGTCGGCAGAGAGCCATACGACTTCACAAGGTTTCCAGGATTTTAAAAGGAGAAGCAGAAAAAAGCTCCTCCGATGGGTGGCTTTGGCAAGGAAGACAGGAGAGGGAGAGAGAGAGAAGGAGAGAGAGAGGGAGACAGAAAGAGAGAGAAGTAGGAGACAGATGGTTGCACTAAATAGCGTTCTGCCAAAAACAACGCACAAAGACTCGCGTGTGATGGACTGACTGACAGTTTGAGAGGGAAGATAGGAGAAGATGAGGAGAGGAAGTGATGAGGAGAGGGAGAGTGGAAGAAGGTTAGACGAGGTGGAAAATAAGGAATCTTCTTGAGCTGTAAAGCTGAGGTGAGATGCTTCTGTGATGTAGAGTTATGAGTGGAAGGGAGGAGCTCAGGTCTGCGCAAATTATCAGCAATTTTACAAAAAGCAGTACAAGAGTATCTATATTTCCTCTCAGCAACATTTAGGATACAACGAGATTGCATAGAGCCCAGTCAGCTGTTTAGCTTAATAGGTACATCGTGTCATTTATGCTATTTTAATTAACTTTGTTCAAACAATAACAGAAAAATTACAATGCAGTGTGGTGTTTTCATTGGTTTTGCTTTTGAATCTTTGGGCATGGCAACAATACAACAATGCTACGCCTACACTGTACTGAAATAACATAAAATACCCTGGAACGTAATCACTTATCTAACACTTATCTAAACAGTTTCATCACTCATGTACAGCTTCTCTTTAGCAAAACAATGACAACTGTGACTTTTTTCTTACAACATTAATGGTATTTTTAGAAGCCTATATTAGTGGGAAATGATTCCAATAAAACATGATAAGCCAGAAATGCTCTCTGTGCTATCTGTCCATTCCCCCCAATCTCCATTCCTTTCCATTCTTGCACTCATGGAAGGAGCAGAATTAACAGTTACCACCATTACTACCTGCAGAACACAGAAGACACTTGATGGTTTTTGTAACTTTAGTGCATTATTTTTTACTGCACATGTGAAACTGTAGATCGTCTGTATATTGCCAATTGACGATCACTGCTAAAGGAGTCGATGAGATTTAACTTTTCAACTCAGTTTATATATTCAAGTAAAACCTATTCTCCACTTATGTGCAGCAGCAGAGAAAGATTTGATGTCAACATAATGGCTTAACTAAACTGTCTGTGTCCAACTGGCACCCGTTTGAATTTAATCCCTGAAAGGGTCTTTAGGTCTCTGACCTGTATTCCTGGTTGCAAAGCACTTTGCTCTCTCTTTACGGCTCATCTCCCCTCTCCTCCTTCTCCTGCCTCTCATCCTCCCGGAGGGAAGAGACGTAATGGCTGAATAGGATAATGGGCAGGTAAAAGCTGTTTGATGTGGGAAAATTGATCTGGAATGATGGAAATGGCTGTACAATCATAAGGATGCGGAGGTGCTGTGGTACAATCAGACAATATGTCAGTAATATGGACACTTGAAGTGCTTGAGACATAGTAAATAGAGAGAGCGAGTGCTGCTGTCTCTCAGTGCTAACAGCGCTCCAAGATTCTTCTGCCTGTGTGTGTATACTCAATTTTCCCTGGGCGGGCGTATGCATGCTCGTGTACTGTAAACACCTATGTGTGTGTGTTTCTGTGTGTGAGCGTGTCTCCTCCTCCCCCTCCTCCTGCTGCTCCTGTGTGTCGGCATGCGGCAGCCAGCAGCACTGTAATCAAACTATCACAGCGCAGGGGAATACAGCTCTCTTCAAGCGGCTCCTGTTTCCCCCTTACACCAAAAACAATAATTACTCCACCATTTTGGTTAACCATAAACCGCCGTGCCGCCTGCGCCGCACGATCAGAAGGGAGAGGCGTTCCAGCGCGATGCTCGGACAGGACCCCCGCGGGGACGAATCACAGACAGAACAGTTCCGCTTTGCCTTTCAGGCCTAATTGGACATATGCTGGAGTGGAGCTGGCTAGCAATACTGTAATGTACCGTAGGGAGGAGAGAAGGAAGGAGAGGAGAGAAGGAGAGTGGAGAAAAGAAGGGAGGAAATAAGAGGAGAAGAGTGGAAAGAAGGAGACAAAGGATAGAACAAAAAAAGGGTGATGGGAAGGGAAAAGAAGAGAAGAGAAGAAAAGAGAAGAAAAGGTATTTAAAAAAGTAAAGGAGAGGTGATGAGCGGAAAGGAGAGAAGAAGTGAGGAAAGGAGAAGAGGGTAGAGGAGAAGTAATGGGAGAGAAGAGAGTAAAGGAAAGGAGATGGAGAGCAAGAAGAGGAGGAAAGGAGAAGTAGAAGTGTGTGGCAGCTGTAATTCATACATACCGTACAGAGACACACTGGCCCATATACTGTACGATGTCTGTGTGTGTGCAGGTGGCTTTGCTGAGCCTTCGCTCTATATCTGCCTCTTTTTCTGTCTCATAACAAAAGGCTGCACACAATAGAAAGATATTAATCAGCCTACAGAACTGTTGCACAATACCTCTACTGTGAGTCTGCACAATGGGATAAGAAGATCAAGCAACCAAAAAGAGGCAGGAGAAAGACCCTCAAACAAAGGAAAAAAACGAGTAAAACGGAGATTGTTTGATAGCAAGTCATTCCTTCCCATATGGTGCTGTTATAATAGTTGAGTTGAGTGTCAACAGCTGTTGAGCTGATGAGCTGCACCGCAAGCCTACCATGGTCACTGGCATACACACACACTGACCTCTAAACTGTAATACGCACACACATGTGGCAGAAAACATGGGTCAGAGCAAGTTGAGCGTAACAGGGAGAAACAAGGGACTCTATAAAAACTGTATGTCGTGTGTGTGTGTGTGTGTGTTTGTGTGTGTGTGTGTGTGTGTGTGTGTGTGTGTGTGTGTGTGTGTGTGTTTTGGAGGGGGTGGGATGGGATGGCTGTCCTCTAGCTGATCATATGATATTGGAGTCTCCCTTATTTGTGCATTCCTTCTCATTTACATTCCTTTACCATCTACAAAATGACTTAATCTGATATTTCTCCTAACATTGGATATACATTAATGCAATACCTTAAAGTGGATTATGAGCTCTGTGTGTTAGCCTCGTGATCAAAGTGTAAACTTTGAAACCAAGAGGAAGACAAGAGAGAGGGAGAGAGAGCTCTCCCAAATCAGAGAATAGGATTCAGAGACAAAGAGATGCATTGACAGAAGGAAAGAAAAGCCTGTGAGAGAAAGTGAGGGTGAGAGAAACAGAGATAGAGAAAGTGAGAGCGGGGCCGGATCTATCAGACAATCTCCAGATCCCACATAAAGGAGAAGGCACATCTGAAACAGCAGGCGCTTTGGGGAATAACACACTCTTCAGTTTCTCTTTCACATCAGGCCCAAAGCGGACATGAAAACCTACAACACACACAGACAAAACATCACACTGCTGCTACTGTAGGCTGCCGACGTGGAGGATAAGGGGCTCTGCTTTTTATCTGCAGAACCCCTCCTCCAGATCCAAAAAAGAAACCTGAAACAAACAAAACTGGGACTCATCTGAAAAAAATCCTCTAATCAGTGATAACTGAATGCAAAACAAAGAAAAATACTCGGAATGGAAAAGAGAATTACATATATAAATATATATATATGTGGAAAGAAAACGTGTGAAAGTTTTTCTTGAGAACTTTCACAGGGGCAAAGAGGACAGAAAGAAAAAGAGAAGTCGACAATTCACCCTGGCGAGAGAACTTCAGGAAATAAACAGCAGATAGAGCGAACAGAATGAACAAGAGAGGGAGAAAGAGTGAGAGAAAGAGAGACGGAGAGGGGAGCAAGAGTTGGATAATTGGCAGCGAGTCGAGGCTGCGTTCACCACGCGCCAGGCGGCACAGCTTGAACTTAAAGCGCCGCTGCGGCATAATGAAGATGTGGCCGCTAATTAACATATGGGGTGCGAAACAGGTTGGTTGGCACGCGGCGTGCTAAAAACTCCAAGGTAAAGTTATTATTGGGGAGTAATTAGCTCTATGAAGTTAATGCGCCGAACAATAGCTGCCAGCGCCGCACAATATGGCTCGCATCTGAGCGCGTGAAAAAAATAGCCCCCGCTAAAGTGCGAGTCCCACAGCTAAAATCTGTTGGCGACCATATGCTCCGGCAATTAATGCAAGACCTGGATGACCTATTGCTAAAGAAGGGACGTGCAAGCGATAGAACCAATAATTAATTTGGAGAGAGGGAAAGAGAGAGAGCGATAGCTGGCTTTTAATATTACTCCATTAACTTACTATGGACAGGGGCTATTAGAGGCCGGCCTGCTGGGAATGGAGGGCCAGGGTTCACGTCCCAGTGGCACTACAGTGTTTAACACATGCACACAGGTATGTCTGTGTGTGGGTATATTAGGGCGCATGAAAGAGGATGGGTCTCTGTGGGAATGGCTGCTTGGTCGGTCAAATTTGTGTGTGTGTGTGTGTATGTCTGTGTGTGTGCGCGTGCATGCACAGCGACACATAAGGTGCATAAGGAAAACACAAATTACACTGGTTGCGGTGTAATGGGAGTGATTAAACAATTACACAGGCAATTGGGTTAGCCGCTCCTATGCACAGAGTACAGAGGGACTGGTGTGTGAGTGTGTGCATACTGTACGTGGTATACTGTATGTGTGAGTGTAGGATACAGTTTGTGTGGAAATGAATAAAGGTCTTTTTGGGGTTTTTTTTTTGCTTTTGTTTGTCTCCTACAGAATCAAAAATAATAAACATGGAAAGAGGCTGTGACTAGATCAGGTATTACACTTGAAAGATGTTTGTGTGTGTGTGTGTGTGTG
>JAOWBC010000904.1:10613350-10624435 GCA_028566105.1 Hypoplectrus providencianus | reverse complement strand
TGTGTGTGTTGTGTGACATCTGTCATTGAGTTGGCATTTTCAGTATGGAAACCAGTGCCTTGGAGCAGTGAGTACGCTCAGCCATATAAACACCATTCTGGCTGACCTCAAGGTTGCCGGTGCGGCTATAAACCTGCACAACGTGTGTGGGTGCGTGTGTGAATGAGCGTGTCTCTTATTTCCCTGCACGTGTGTTCAGGTCAAGGCTGAGCAGTATACAGGCCGGGGTCTGACCTCACAGCCACACGATGGCTCAGTAAAACAACAACAATATTGCCAGTTGTTGACAATGATGATTAGGACCAGGAGATGCTTGAAACCATCCTATTCCCAATCAATTTTTTTCAAAAGTTTACTACGCTAAGTTATCTTTCATATGAACAGTCATCATCTTGTGAAACCGGATGTCAGCTGACGAGAAAGCAGGCAATTTGTTTGCATTCTCTCGGACATTGTCATTGTAAACATACACTTGAAGGAGTTTAATTCTGATCTCATCAAATTTAGAAACTGAGGTGGCAGTATTACTTTTACAAATTTATATCAGGTTTTATTCAAGTGTTGACACTGGAAGTTCAGGACATCATAAAAAATATTAAAGTTAGATTTTTTTTTTTTTTTTAATCCTGAAATTTTCATTGCAACTGACAATTCTGAAAGTTAAGTGGCAGGCAGTGTTTTGAATAATAGCTTTCAAATTACAATACTTTTGCAGTTGAACTAAGCATTCCTATTAAAAATAGTAACCCCCCAACACTGCTGATGATAACTCGCTCCATTTCATACTTTATTTAGTTAAAATAAAGAAAGATGAGGACCACAACAAGAAGAGAGAAAACATAGAAAGCCCTGAAGGCCATGGTGCCCCTGTGACAGGTAGCTGTAGATGGGCAGCAGAGGGTCAACACACGGGTCCTGAGTTTGAGCTCAGCTGGCACTCTCTGTGAGCCACTTGCAGGGTAGGATGGAGAGGAGAGGAGAGGAGAGGAGAGGAGAAGAGAGGAGAGGAGAGAGGAGGAGAGGAGAGGAGAGGAGGAATGAGGCTGAGTGTCTGGTGAAAGTCCAGGGCAGTGGAGGCACCACTCCAGGGGCCGAGAGGAACATCTGTGCCCCATTTAGTGATGTTTCCCCTCCTTTTAATTTGCCTCCTTTTTTTCTTTCATTTAGCAGTTTATAATATCTGTCTGTCTGTTTGTCCTTCTGTCTGTCTCTTCCCACCACAGGGCTAATAGATGATCCGAAGGCCTTGTCCTGTGTCACAGGGGTCGCATGGCGTTAAATGGTGAGTCCAAGGGAACTGTCCTGGTGTGTGAGTGTGTGCGTTCAGCTGTCCAGGTGTGTATGTGTAGCCGTGTTTCTTGGGCTTTAGCACTGGCTCTCCTCTCGACCCCTTACCTCCTGCGACGCTCTGCACTCTGCTCTCATTATTCCACATAATGACACACACACACACTTCAGCACGAGCCGCTGACCGCCCAGCGGCCTCTCGCATCCGATCCGGACAAATACACGCATAAACACATGCATGCTTGCACACACACACAAACAACAAGGCAGTGTCATGGCATTCTTATCTTCGCGCTTCCTCCCTGTCACTCCTGAAGATTTTATTGAAAACGGCGTTGGTGGATAGCAGTTTTTCGTGTGTGTGTCTGCATATACATGTACCGATGTGTGTGAGAGTGTGTATCTCCAGGGTAGCAGGTGGCCGGTGGAGCAAGACAGGAGATGAATGGAGAGAGCAGGGGAGCGGTGGAGCATGGTTGGGCCAGGCCATGAGGGACAACATCACTAGTCATTTATTAGAGGCACACACACACACACACCTTGCATGCATGCAGCCAAATGCAATCCTTCCCATAACACACGTGCATTGTAACAAATACATATGCAAATACACATACACACCATGCTCCCAGAGGCTTAACAGCACACGCAAACACACACGCTGACCTAGTATCTACCACTCTCCATTCATCTAGCCTAAGTAGAGCAACACTAGCCACAGACACAGAACTATATCTTTCAAACTTGAGCCATAGTTGTGTGTGTGTGTGACTGTCTATGTGTGTCTGCGTGTGTGAAGCCTAGCTTACGGCCTGCCTTCAAAAAGTCAAACTTCTCATTCTGTTTCGAGATGTTTATCGTTTTCTGACCCATTTTGTGTCTTTGGCCCCTTGTTCACATCCCTCCTAGTGTTAACGCTCCTTCTCGCTAAATGTGTGTGTGTCATTGATCCAGCTGGAAGCAGTGTACGAGTGTGTGTGTGTGTGTGTGAGAGAGAGAGAGCAGTAATATTCCAGGCCTTTCATAATGATTAAAGCCTTCATTAAATTTTCATCCCAACCTGCTGTTTGCTGCTAATGGCCTTTGTGAGCCACACAGCCAAACAATAGCTAGCTGGGCACAGAAAAGGGATTTCTATCTCGCGTTCAATACCGCCCCTCGTCGTTTCTCTACCCCCCCTCCCCTCTCCATTTCCCTCTGCCTCTCTTCATCTTTTCTCAACATCCCTTTTCTTCCTTTACTCTCTTTTCTTTCTTCCTTTCTCTCTTGCTTGGCCTACGTTTTTGTGTGTGTATGCGTGTCTTGGGTCTGGAGGCGCTGGGGCCTTTTGTTAGCGCGTTTCATTTAAACGTAGGGCAGATAATGCTCCGGGTTGGTTTGGATGCCGCACCACCGTGGCACTCCGCTAATGGGGTCTGTGAAGACACTGCTCTTTCTCTTCTTCGCTCTTCTCTTCCTCCTTCTGTCTTTACATCTCCCCACTCTCTTCCTCCCTCTGCAACCCTCCCTCTGCTCTCACTCTTTCTGCGCTGGCTGACTCATAAAGATCCATTATTGTTGTTTTTTTTTTTTTCTGTGCAGCCGGTTCATGAGGTCCAGCGAAGCAGCGAACAACCCAAAACACACCTCAATTACAGCTCAGCTCGACAAACAGCCCAGTTTTTTTTTTCCTTTTTTTTTGTAAAATGTGCCACAACAGGCCTCTCTATTGACAGGAATAAAAACAACCAGACGGTGAGAGCTGACCAGCAGCTTCGACCGCTTTGAAAACCTAACAGAAAAGCCTAGAAAATAAGGTTAGCACATCGCAGCTTGAAATGAAAGCCTGTTGATGTACTGCCGGAACACACACCAACATATAAACACCTACACTTAAAAGACAAATACACACTGTACTGCTGCACTGCTCTTTCACCTTTTTGGGCATGGTGTCATACAGGCTGCATACAGTTCAGCAGTGTTTGAATAGAAATCTCAGTGCACAGCAGTGCTGGATTTAGAAGCTGAAGGGAGAGTATGGAAGTATATAAGAAGATCTAGTGGTTGTTATGGCATGCATCTGCCACAGAGGTCTTGGTTGCATTGTGGATTGGGCCCAGTTATCCTTGGGTCTGGTATAATACTAGCTGGTTTTGTTAGGCTCAGACTGGGTTCAACATTTTGGACCAATAAGGACTTCTGATCTGGCTTACTTACAGAGAGAGGGAGTTATTTTAAGTGGGGTTGAGGTACCTATCCACAGTCTGTATATTTCCTACTCTTGTTGGCACATTTCCAGTTCTGAGCTAAAGCGGCACAATGACCTGCTGTGGATGGAGCACAAGCAGTTTTTTAAGACCCCTAAAATATCATAATAAGTTTAAGTTGTATGCTATATTGAAAATGGTCAGGTACCTGTTTTGAAGCTGACACTGACCTCCCTATGTCGCACAGCAAAGGAATCTCCACCATTAAAGCACAACGTTATTTATATTATCCCATCAGATGGCACCTGTTGATAATCTCCTTATCACATTATCACTATCAAATACGCTTCATAGTGACTTAAGCCCCCATTTATCTGCCCAAAGAGAAATTAGAGCTGGCCACAGGCTAATTTTATCTCTTGACTCCAACTGTTAGCCCAAGGCTAAATTTGTGAATGAATCGTCGGGGCTAATCAAGCTAAGCTATGTAGCCCTGGGCAAAAATCTGTTTCAGTGTCTTCAATTCTGTGTGAAATATTTATCTGAGGGCTGAGAGAGAGTTATTTCACAGGTAACAAATGTAGTAAGAGAGGATATGAAATGCTTTTAACCCTCACTGATCGTTTAGCAAAAAGATAATGTCTCTCCATTATAATTTAGGCTGCGAAACATTTGGAGAGTTAACGAATTTCGTTGTGGAGTCAGGCTTTTCACACACTCTAGCAAACACTACATATACATGAACACAGACACACACACAGACGCACACAGACACACACACACACATCTTATTTGTCAGGCTGTGATAGATATGCAAAGCATGGTGGACAATAGGCCCAAACAGCTGATGCTGTCTGTCTGTGTGCTGGAAAAACAAAGGCTCGCCTCTCATCTGAATGTGTGTGGGTTCATAACAGAGGGAGAGAGAGGGAGTGACAGAGAGAAAACAAGACAGAAACAACGAAAGGAAGAAGAGAGAAAGGACAACAGAGTGTGATAAAAAGAGTGGCGCCGAGCCAGAGAGATGGCAGATCACACATCTGGCCGCACAAGCGTCCCCTTTCATCACTGACCTTCTGGTTCGTTCTTGATCAGCTCTTCCATCTTGCGTTGTTTCAGTGTGTCCACCACGTCTGCCAGGCTGCCCTTGCGTCTTTCCGGGGTCCCTAAGGTACCTGTGGTGGAGCCTCCGTCACTGCAGGGCCGCCCTCCTCCTCCGCCGTCCTCTTTGCCTGGTGAGGTAGCATTGTGCTGGGGGTAAGGACTCAGTGAGCTCCCCTTAGTGCCGTCCTGTTCCTGGGAGGGAAATTAAAGAGAAGAGGGAAAAGCTTAATTGTTAAGATTCAGAAAGTTTAAGACATAAACAAACAAACTGTGGAAGAAGAAAATGAAAATGAGGTGGAGGAGGAGCTGGCATGCACCCTTCATTATCTCCATCCTCCTCTCCTTCTCTTGCTCCCTTTATTCTCTCCATCTTCCCTCATAGCTCAATGCAATCAACTGTCATCCCTGGCCAGTTTTCTCAAGTTAGGGCACAGTTCTTCTTCTTCTTCTTCTTTTTCTTCTTCTTCTCTCCCTCTCACATCCTTGGGAATCTGCATTTGACTGACTTGGAGGTACTTGACAGAACAAGCACATGAAACAACAGCAAAAGACTCCACACACTCTTAGAGTCACGCTAACTCTTCATTACAAAGCCTTCGACGGCTCAGCTTTGAAGGACGTCCAACGCTACTGTACCAAATCCCAAGCCCAAGTTTCAGCGCCACTGCGCTACTTTTGTCCTACGATTCGTGACAATTAATGCTGAGGATGCAACTCCATCAAACAGTGAAATCACAAAAAAAAAGATCCCTTTTTCAACAAAACAAAGATTTGGAGAGGTGTCAAATAATTTCCATAAATTCATGAAAGCACTGACAAACAACAATCAGCAAGACAGATACAAAATATAATATATACAGCTCAGACTAAAGCTCTGTGCCTTTTGCCAAGCTGTCGTGATGAATAATTATTCCACTGGCTTGTGTCTAAAGTTTACACTGTTTTCATCAACTTTAATGACCTTTGGAAATCCTTATCTTCTCATAGATGTAAAAAATAAATGTACACACACGCACACACACACACACACACACACACACACACACACACACACACACAACAATCTGTCCACTGCAGAATTATATATATGTATTTATAGGTGTTTGTCCAATTAAACCCACCTTAATTAAAAAAAACGTGTTGTGCTTATTGTTAATTTGAAGGTTGGAATGTTACTCTGCAGAATGTTTTTTTGTAACATAACGACTGAGAGCATTTATCTGCTGAAGAGAGGATTTTAATGTGCTGTACCTTAGTTTTAAGGCCTGTACGTACAAGCAGGATATAAAGGCTGCATTTGCGGTGCATGGTACAGCACAGCTCTACTCTACTTGTCTGTTTTTTGCTTTTCTCTCAAGCAAACGTTGTGAATTGTACATGGTACTTTTGTTGTTGCCAACTTGGTAAAGCGTACCATTTTAATTCCCTAACAAGTCGATCAGCAAAAAGGAATTAAATGCTGTCTAGTCAAGTTGTGCACTGGAAATGAGGCCTGAGTGACATAACTTAAAAGTTCCAGTACAAACTGAGAATAACCTTTCAGTTAAGTACAACACTCAAACTCAATGACAGGATTACTGTATTTTAATTTTAAGAATGTCTTACGATGTGATTTAACTACACGAGGCACCAACTTGTCTCTGTTATTATCATCTAATGATAAGCCTCATATAGTTGGACGAGTAAACAGTAAGAAACAGCAGCTGATTGGTAAGCAACTTCTACCACCTTAATCTTTGACCTAATAAAACCTGTGTTTGTTTGGACAACCTGCAGGATAGCCTTAATGCCACCTAAGCCCAATTAACAGTGACACTGAGAAGGAGGAGGGCGTTAGCTCGGAAAGAGCCTCCTTGTTTGTCGCGCACGCACACACAGACGAGTGTACATACTGTATACGTACTCTAAATACATCAACGGTATCCTCCCACACACGCGCACAGGTGTGTTAAGGTGTGTGTTGTGCTCGTTAATTACAGAAACAAGTAAGTCAGTCTGTCAGATCAGCTCTTTGTAGACAGCAGGGTCAACAGTCCACAGGGTTAATCTTTGGCTAATCTCACTACAATATGGAGCATGCCACCTGGGACAGCGACACACATATACCGCTGCTTGTCTGTGTGGTACACAGCGCTGCGTTCCAGCTGTATTAATCACGTTACAGTGTATTACAGCGGATAGTTTTCTAATCATTAACTCACTGGCTGCTGGTGGAAGTGGAACTTAATCCTCAGATCACAGTCCACAATGAAGTCATTTAGACCCCAGCTGACCACAGTTTCTATTCTTTTCTAGATTGTATTTTTACAAAGGCATTTATTTGAGCAGAAGAGGAAAAACTGCTCAAGATGAAACGTCAAGTCTATTGAAAGAATAAAGCCAGGCTGAGGCTTTCAATATTGACGACGCTTCCATTGTCAGTGGC
Organism: Hypoplectrus providencianus; assembly: GCA_028566105.1. NCBI lineage: Eukaryota > Metazoa > Chordata > Actinopteri > Perciformes > Serranidae > Hypoplectrus > Hypoplectrus providencianus. Next base: position 10,617,433 of record JAOWBC010000904.1, on the reverse strand, counting down.
CAAACACTGGATGAGGGGTACAGCAGACCATTATCACTTGCAGTTTTCTACACTTCACTGACTCTCTCTCTCTGTTTCCACACTCTGAATAAGTCAGCATGCTCAATAATTCACTAATTCTCTCCTCAGTGTGCTTGCACAAGCATTGTAACAGAGGGACAGAGTGTGACAGCGATGATATGGCTGTAACAGTCGTATATATATGATGTGTTGATGAGGCTTCAACCGGTCGGGGCTTCTAACACTTTTGGCTGAGGGCTGTGCCGCGCTGAGCGTCTTGTGATCCTTAAGCACTGAAAGACTTTACTCTTCTCCGCTCACCACCTGACCAAGTGACGGCTCGACCTGCTCCTGTCTTTCTTCCTCGCTTCGCTTCTTCCTCCTGTTCTCCAGATTAGGGAAATTCAGACTTCAAATGAGCGGCTTTGTGATTACAAGTTGCATCAGCGCCGGCACGACACGCAAATGTAACGAGACAGAGGGAGAGAAGGAGTGTAAGTGGGTAGAAGTCAAAGAAAGAAAGAAAGAAAGAAAGAAGGAGCGAAAGGGGAAGGAGAGAAAAAGAGAGAGGAGATGTTATTAGAGGAAATGAGAGAGAGAGAGATACATGAAGAGAGAGAGAGAGAGGAAGGCAGGCATCTTGAAGGCAGCGGTCACACCTGTCACATCCCATTTATCTAATCCAGCGCCTACTTAAAACAGCCGCACTCTTTCTTTCGAGAAAGATGTCGCGCAAACAAAACAAACAGAACAAGAATATGGGAGGGAGATGGAGGGAGGAGAGGGGGGTGCAGTTGGGGGGTGAAGGGGTTGTCTTCGCACTGTCGAAAAATCTGCCAGGGAGATGTCATCGCACTGCGTCCAACAATGAAGGTCATTTCCCAATCAAGAGGAATTAGCAGGGAGCCGTGGCTTCTTCAAAGATCTGGTAAATTAGGGCCTGTGACATTATTTATGTGTGAAGTCAAACAGACAGCCTTATCCCGGAGGCAACTTAAATGGCTTATGATTTTTTTTTTCCCCCCATCAACCTCCCAGGATATAATCCATGTGCCCTGCTGACATCCTTACCCCGGCGATTTGTCCAAGACAGAGGGATCAAAAAGACAAGACACATCCTCTTTGTAAACGGGTGTCGCTCAGTGCGTGGCGACATGCTCCGGCAGTAAAGCGCTGCAAAAACTTTTCTCATCAGCATGCATTTATTCCAAAACAGAAATTTTTGGATACTGTAAACGTTCATGCCCTCCTCTCAGTGAATGATGGAGAGCAGGGTTTTTTTTTTTTTCTTTGCCATTTCTGTGCATATACGTGTGACTCTGTGAGTGCACATAGCCTGTAGGTGTGTGTGTGTGTGTTAATGTGCGAGTGCCTGCATATATGTATTTATATGCACTGGATGTGGCAGGCTGGCAGTGTGGGCGGTTCTGCCTTTAGTTTGCAGATGTCAATTCTCTTCCAAAATGACTGGAACAAAGTAAAAATTGCGCCTCACTCTCTTTATCCTTTTACTGCCTCTGCAATGGAACCGAATTAAACAACTTTTGTCTTCTTAAGCTCATCTGTGAGGGGAGGTTGGTTTAAAAACACGTAACTCTTGCCAGAAAAAGAGGAAAAAAAATATTTTTTTCCTACAGCCAGCACAGATGCCGCTGTTCATGTTCTTTTTTTTTTTCCTCTTCTTTCCTTCCTCCTTCTCTGTTGCCCGACAGAAGAAACTCTTTCTTTCTCTCTCTCTCTCTCCCTATCTATCTCCACCGTAGCCTGACATGTCTCGGGCTGTGCAAGGTGTATGTGTGAAAAACAATATTTGATGCTTGGCGTGTCGTTGTGGATCAAGGCATGGACAATGTGGCAGTAGGAAGAAACTGGAAACAGCTGCTCAACTTAAAATACTCACACACACAAATACACACCAAGAGAATGTCACTGATCACTCCTGCAGGGGGGGTAGGGACTTAGCTCTTCTGCCAGGGCTGCCAATCTCCACGACATACACTTAACACACCTTCAGTACACTGCCAAACAAACACACACACACACATACACACACATGCCTGCATGCAGCAAATCCTTTTACATGCCATGGCTAAACACAGACACTGTCAGTTTTGACTTGGAGGTCCCTCGGGCTGGGACAAGCATTACTTTTATCCTCCTGTTCCAACAATATGATGGAGCTTTTCCATGGAACCCCCAAATATAAAAAAAATAAATAAAATAAAAAAACTGCCACTGACTATTTTGACTGTCCTAATTGTAATTGTTTATATAAAGTTATCGTCCAATAATGACACACTTGCCCTTTTCTTATCTGAAAATATGCAGCTGTATTTTCTGTTTTTTAAATAGCAGTTTGGCTAAAATGCACGCCAGTATATTTTACCACGACCCCTCGCTGTTGACAGGCATGCGTGTGTTGATTCATTAGTGCATCACTGGCATGAGAAATTAAGTGTGACCACTGTGTCTCAAGACTGCTCAATGACTGTGTTAAATCTGTCAAATTCACATGCACACAAACACACATAATCACACATACAAATTACACAAAAAGAGGGAAAGAGAGGGCTCGTGGAGGAAAATGAATAAGAAAATAATGCCTGATGAAATATCTTTATAGTTTTCTATCGTGGTAGCGTGCATCTCGCCTGTTAATGAAATAATTAGTGTTTGTCCATTAACACATTTATGAGAGAAGATGCTTTGCCTCTGCCTGATGTGAAAACATTTTTTTTTCTATGAGGATTTGTGAAACACAAACATAAAAGACGTAAAAGAAAGCGAGTAAGAAGGAGAGGTGTTAAACATCTGCACTGGCACTGTAGATTTAAAGGCACCCTGTTAGAATTATTCATAATTCTCAGATATAAAGTGAAAAAAGTTAAACATCCATCCACTGCCAACTCTGCTGCAGCATCATAACTGGTGTCTGTGTTGATTGGTTGACCTCACCGCTAAAATCCTTCCCATCAGGCATTTGAACTGAGCTGCTCTCAGCCAATCCGGGTCCACCAGTGCGGTGAGAACTTCACATTCAATACCCTTTTAGCTAAACTACATTCATTTGCAAACCATTATGAAAAGCACTATTCTCATCTAGTGCCAGGGTTTGTGCGAAAACAAAATTTGAAAAAAAGTGAATAATGTGGCACCTTTCAGCTTTTTAAAACATGTGTGAGGGCTGGTTTTTATTCTGTGTGTGTGTGTGTGTGTGCAGCTGCAGTAGGCAGGTAAAACGGCCGGGCCAAAGCCGAGCAGGCAAGCGAGGCAGGCGGGATGAAGAGGTCAGTGTGTAGCTGAACGCTTCTGCCGCCGCCGTGTTAATTTACTATGACAAGATAAAGCTGTAATCCCCCCCCCGCCTCCCCATCCCTCTCCCCCGCTGCCTCTCTTCCAAGTCAACCGGTCGCCGATGAGCCGTTTACTTCCCCCCTATCACTTTCTAACAATTACCCTGAGAGAGGCGGACCCCCACCCCACTCCTCTGGAGTCCCATCGACACCCCTGCCACGCTGTAAATCTCCTTCTCCCTCTCTCCATTCCTCTTTCTACTTCTCTTCATCCACCCTTCACAGACAGTCAGCGGCAAAGGGATTGGCGCTGTAACCCCCCCACCCCTCCAAAAAAAAAAAAAAACTTAACACACATCTAACAACATGCCAAGCAGGCAGTCCGATAAGCCCCCATCCCACCCGCTACAAGCACACACCCTAGCCTGCCACTTAATAAGCCACATCAGCTATTATGCTGCATATGAGAAACCCCCACATACCCCCTTTCTCCTGCAGCGCAAGTCCTTCCAACATCAACGTTGTCTACCCTTTACTGTCAATTATTTGACATTCAAGAATTTCTCAGGAGGGGTCTTAATGACCGAATGAAGAAAGGGATAAGGTTAATTTTGTGCAAAGTATTAACGACAGTAATGTGTTGCTGCTCAGAATCAGATTTTGTAGTGTAAACAGAAAAAATAAATGTATTTAAATGAACAACAAATTATCTAATCTTGTCCTCAACAGCAACAGATAACCCCGAGTGTGTGTGTGTGTGTGTGTGTGTGTGTGTGTGTGTGTGTGTGTG
>JAOWBC010000904.1:10572092-10587033 GCA_028566105.1 Hypoplectrus providencianus | reverse complement strand
TGATCTCTCTGCCCACCAGGACAAAAAATGGAAAATTTTTCACCACCCTCTGCACCCCCCCACCCCCCACAGAAGTAACTAAAAGTTGACTCCCAGTCTCATTATATCACAGAGATAGGGAATAGCAAAACATTTTAAATATGAGAACACAGCAGATTATCACTTTGAGACTCCCTGAGCTTTGTTCTTATCCCCAGGAGCTGATGTTTTCTCTCTACCTCTTCATCTCCCTCCTCCTCCATCACAGTTGCTATCTCTCTCCCTCTTCTTCATTCTTCCCACTTCTTTCCATCCCCTAACCCCCTCCGGTCCCCCTCCACCTCAAAGCTGTCAGGATGCTGCCTTCTTCGGTCTGAGGCTGAATGGGGGGATTTGGCACCGTTCCCCTCTCTCCGCTCTCGCTGCAGCCGTATTATTTAAGAGCACACATGTTTATGCACAAAATCTCAGCACTTTGTGTTTCTCCACGTCAAGGCACAAGCTCAACCCTGGATTGATGCGCCCAGGCAGCCCCCTGTGGACTCGCTCTGAGGGAGAAGGGGGATGACAGAGAGAACAGAAGAGAGAGAGAGAGAGAGAGAGCATGAGGGAATCTAGAGTGAAGAGGAAATGATTTTCTGATTTTCTACACAGGCTTTGTGGTCCTGGAAGGCTGTTTATATGTGTTTTTTTTAAGTCCATTGGTGAGAACAAGAGGAGAGGAGATTGTGCTATCCACTGCCTGAGGGCTATGCTGAGCCTATATATTTAAGCCTCCTCTGTTCCTTGCTTAACAATAACGCCTACTAGTTTTAATTTAATTCTGTCATTTTTTTTTTAACTAAATAATCCACTTCCATTTTCTATGTCACAGCTGGAGAAATAAATCTAATCTTATCGCACAGCAGACTGGGTGTGAGGTTTGACACTTAAGAGTTTTTTTTTTTTTCCTATTTTTTCTTCTCTTTTTCATCTTCAAGGCCATGTGGGAAAAAGAACAATAGAGACAAAAGTGTTTGTGTGTAGTTTACAGAAGGGCAGGTAGAAAACGGGACATTCGTGGAACTATTTCTGTGTGTGTGTGTGTGTGTGTGTGTGTGTGTGTGTGTGTGTGCGTGCAATCATGATATGTGTTTGTTTAAAGGTGGGAGGAGTGGGACTTGACACATTCAAAGATGCCAAAGTAAGACAGCGACAAAGTGAATTAAGAGTAAGAACGATGAGTAAAAGATAGAAAGGAAACCAGAAGGAAAAGAACAGTGCAGCTTGAGGTTTAAGGCTACTAGCCAGCTGGCTTGTGGCCACTCCAGATGTGGCCAGCTTCCTAAACATCTTAAAGCCCAGCAGCCTCTGTTAAGCAGCATGAAGCCTATACCCACACACCATCACTACCAAACCACAACTCACCACCTATTTAGAGAAGCTTTTTACATGAGATTTCTATATTGGATTCAATATGTTGCAAGCACACATATCTATCTGCCCTTAAAGATACCATTTTGTAAAAAAGTTTAGATTTCCATGTGATTTTTGATAATAAAGCAAGTTTAGATATTGTATAAGTACCGTAAAAGTATCCAAATGCTCAATCCTCATAGCAAAGCATGAAGCCTGGTGCAGAAACTGTGCCTTTAAGCGAGTCAGCAGAACATGTCTGAGGTTGTGATGCCACAAATTCACTATGTGCAGGTACAGAGACACTCAGAGCGCAGAGGAAGGTTAGCCAATCGCACTTGTTGGCTAACTAATGTGTGATTAACTCCAAGCACAATACACACATTTAACTTCTTTTTTACTTTGTAATACCAAACTTTGAAATTGTACGTTAATAAGGCTATATAAATCTATATAAATGCTGCCAAAAGATGGCTCTAATAATGTTAATGATTCAGTTTAAGCTGAGAAAAAAAAGCTGGAAATGGGGCATTCAGAACCATCAGAGACCTGACAATTTTGTTCACAGGAATTGATGTCACATGTGTTCACCACCTCATTTGAAACTCTGACCATGTTTGAAATGAACATCTGACATTTAAATTTTCTAAATGAGAAAATAAGGAAAATATAATAGTTCCCCTTTAACTCAGTGAATCATCACTGAATCATTTTGCTTCTGTACCAGATGAATGTAAGAGCGGTAGGAAATACAGCCTTATTTTCCATTCCGTCTATCCCAGCTCTCCCACCCATCTTTGCCCCCGGGGAATACGATCAGGGCACTGTGGCTACGACCCCTGACTCTCACTATTGGCTTCTTATAATGTTGGCGCTTGTGGAGTTGTTGACACTTATCCAGCTGCTGCTCTCTTTGACTCCCTCTGGACTGCAGCTTCAAGCCTAAATGATAAAAAAAAAAATATGCGCCAGCATATACTGTGCACAATATGCTCCAACATTTGTTGAACAGGGGAGAATAACCGTACAAGCTATACATCAGATTACTTGCACTATTCTGCATGCAGGGCCGCCTTATGTTGTCAGGCACTGCCATGTCAATTCTTCATTTTTATCTTAACATACAGTACAGCGCGCTGTTTTGTTGTTTTTAATGTGTGTATGTGCTGTCAAAACCACCACGACCCCCCCAAGTCCCCCTTTTGTCACTGTGGGAACACACTGGCACACAGATGGTTAAGCCCACCCTTGTGATGAGTGGGAAGGGTGGGAGGTGGGTGGGGGGTTGCTGCAGATGGCACAGAGGGCATCGCCAATCAGCCTACATGAACGCACACACACACACAGACACACATACAAACACACATACGCAGAAAAATAAAGAGAACGAGAGAAAGAGGTAAACACATAGGGGATAGAGATAGCAGGAGATGGATGTATGTGTGGATGGAAGGTGTAGGTGGGTGAGTCCTGTACCTCCGGGCGCGTTGTGTGCTCTGTACGTGCAATGGCTGGCGTTGATCTAGCGTGGCACACAAAGCCCTGGCATCTCGCTGGCACCTCTGCCCACGCCATGCCACAGTGAGAGGCACGGCGAGGCCTGCCAGAGGGCCCTGGCAACACAGTGTGCCTCTGACTTCTTCTACGTGTATATAAATGCAGTGTGCTTCTATGAATTATGTGTATTGGTGATCTGTACCTTTTCCTTAAATACGTGTGACAGGTTGCAATATTTAAAGAAAAGCAGGCCGCGTTTGAAGGTGTGTGTCTAAGTATGCGTATACCGTGACCCTACCAAACACTACACACTCCCACACACAAACACCGGTACCCCCTCTCATTAGGAAGACCCTACCCTATGTCTCTAATGGCTCAGCCTTTGATATGCAATGACGACTAATTCCCTCCTGTGTTCCACTCTCTGCAGACAGCGCAGTCATTAGACCACGGACAAGGACACACACGTACACACACTGTTGTGTTTGAGCAGGAATCTAATCATTTAACCCGTCCAGAGGTTCTGATTCTCATCTGTCTTCACCTTACGTTGTGAATTGTCTACCCGGGGACTCGCTCCCCTCACTTGTAATGTAAATAGAACGATATTTACATAAAAACATTTGAATTTATCATTAAAAATGGCTCTGCTTGATGTGGAATGCTCTTTAAGGCAATAAGGTGAAGCCTAATTTGCTCATTGCACTGTTTGTCTTGTATGCATAAGTTATTCTGACATCAATCTCACACTGTAATGAGGCAGAGAAATCCAAACATTCAAATGCACCTACTTTTTAAAAGTGAGGACAAACAGTGTGCGCTCTCTGCTGCAGTGCCAGCAGCTACCTTTGTTGCCTCGAAAAACTTCTCATTGAAACTAAATGGTCTGGACCGTTCAAAATGTGAATGTAGAAATAGGATATTATGGCATTTCAATGTGTCTCTGCACAGCATCAAACAACATATATTGTTCAGTGCTTTTGTGGGAAGTATTGGATGCTTGGCACCAACATCATTGCAACAATAACAGACACAAATGAGCGGTTTGTGATATCTGTTCCTTTTATTTCCTTTATATCATATTATATAATCAATCTTTGACACCTGGGTTCTTGCTTTCATCAAAGCACCATGTTTCATAATGAAAAAATAGCATTACTCATGCCAATCTGCAAAATAAATCAATCGAACCTAAAACATAACTTTTTTTTCAGTCAGACATGCTATATCAACCTCCCCTTGTTGAAAGAGGTCAAAATGGATTTTATTACATAACCGCAAACATTTAAATCATGCTATTTTGTTCAGTTTTGCCCCGTCAGTGCTGGTTTCCTCTGCAAAAGATCCTGTGCTATGATATGAATAACTAATCTATAATCAAGAGCTGAACCGATTAGTGGATTAACAAAAATTTAATCGCTAACTATTTTGATAATGGATAAGTGAAATTTATTCTCTGCTTTCTCAAATGAGAGGATGTACTGTGTTTCTTTATCCTATATGCCAATAATTTGATATATTATTTACAAACTTTTTATTGCAGCTTTGCTACAAACAATTCAAATAGAATTATTGTGTGTCTGTAAAATTGAGGGAGTTGACAGGTTTTTAAAAATGGAAAGAACTGGTGGATCATCGGCCCTGATGCTGTGGCAGAAGTTTTGATATTGCTATTTTTAATCCATAAACACATTAATTCCACAACACAATACCATCTTGTTCTCTAACTAGTAAACAACCATGTCCTTATAATTCTAAGCATTACATTTGTAACATAAGTGTTCTATTTTGATTTTGGAGAGTCTGAGCCCAGGGTGAGATCACTAAAATGATTTCACTTAAGTCATTCCCTCAGACCTGACAAAGCTTCTCCAGAACAGCACAAGACCACAGATGACATATGACATGACCATTCAGGTCCAAAAAAGGTGATGCCAATGCCTCATTCCTGAACCTGCACTATTTCCAATGACGGGCAGGAGGAGAATTAGTCAAAATGAGCCTGCACTTCACTTGATTGTTTATATTTCGCACTGTTTCAAGTTCACAGCAATATTAGACTATAAAAGTACTTTTTGTCTTAAGCTGTTTTGCTCACTAGCCCAGAGAAGCCAGCCAGTAAAATCACAGTAATAATCAGCAGTACTAATCAACTTGAGTTATCTCAAGCTAGCCAGCTAGCTAGAGCATTGTTATAACCTAACCCCTCACCACACACTCTGTTCATACTTCCAAAAATGAAGATGGCAACAGCCAAAATGCCAAACTCAGGATTCAGAATGATCGTGCACATCTGCTGTGAGACCCTGTTCAGTGCAGAGCTGTGATCCTTAACATTTCTTCATCATTTTCCCTCCTTTACCTCTATAACTATATCTTCAGCTCTGTCATTACCAACTGATTAATTTCCTTTTCTTCGTCCACAATCTCTCTCCCTCTCAATAATCCAACCCCACTGCCTTCCCTCTACCCTTACTCCCGCGGTCCCCGCTCCAACTGACACCTTATCCTCGTCTCCTTGCCTCTCCTTCTTTAGTTTCATCGTTCCCTAATCCCGCCGTCTTCTCAACTTGTCTCTTCCCTTCACCCCTCCTTCTTCCGCCCAGCCACAGTCCTGTTATCACTCTATTACTGCGTCTTCAGTTCATTCTGTAGCTATTAACCTGGTGAACAGCATCACCCCTGCTGACCCTGGCCTGCTAATACAGCTTACACACTTAAACTCAGCTGGCTGCATTGGCACAGTCCCCTGCTCACTTCTGCCATCTCTAACCTTCGTTTTATAAATCCCTCCTAATCGGCCCCTTCCTGTGGAAACCTGTGACAGTGAGTTTTTTTGTCTTTTGTTGGAAGGAAGCAGTGGAAGTATTGGCAGACTTCTGCATACAGGCTTAGAAAAGGTCTACGTTTTGTGTCTTGTGTCAAGACAATTCAGCATCAAGATCAAATGTTCACAAAGTGGTACAGGGATCCAAGTTACAGGAGCATACTCATTACAGAAGTTGTTATTAAAAGGATGATACCAACAACCAGATTATTCAATCAAAGTAGAAGAAAAGCGATTGTGTATCTGCTTGAATAGTGACTTTGAAACAGAAAAAGCACAGCTATTAGCTCTGGACGTGGAAAAGCTTTGTTTGATACTGGCTACAGGCCTGGAAATGTGGCCATTAAAGTCTGACACGAGCGATGGTTGCCACAGTTACCACTAATCACCACTGCGTCAGTAGGTGCGGGTGAGAAGCCAAGGCTCCGGTCAACTGCGGAGCTGCGCTCTGAGGATGAGAGTGGGCACACTGATTCTTGATGATAGAAGGTGGTGACAAGATTTGATGGAGGCGGAGACTGGGAGGCGGTCGTGTGGTGAAATCTGATTGGCCACCCTCAGTGCCACTCCAGATTTTTCCTTGACAGTCACTGATTGCTCAGCTTGTATCCAGAAGCTGATGTCAGCTTAAGGAAGTGTGTTTCATGTTACATGTCATACTTGTTACTCGTCATTTTTGACAAAAAAATATTACTTAATGTTATTTCCAATTGTGACTTTCCAACACAGAACCACCTGGAAGCAACTAAATGTACATAAAGATTTTAAGCTGTTGGATTTTAAGCTTGAGAAGAGAAGATCTTTATAAAAAATAAATGTTTCTTAACCTCTGGGAAAATTATGTATCCCTTTAAGGAGGCCATGATTCATCTTGTTCTCTAGTCAAAGACAGAAAGGCATTGAAACTTAATAGCAGAGAGTCAATATCAAGAACAAGAACATGTTTGGACAAAACATACTACAGCTAACTTTATAATTATAGCCACCAACATACAGGCTGCAACTCTTTGTCTCCTAAATAAACCTGGTAAATGTTTATTCAGTAAGGATAATTTCATCAATTAAACTCACACTCTTTAGCCATGTTCTCATATGAAACCTGGACAATGAAAATGATTTCCGGACATTGTATTGAGTTGCCCTTTCACACATGCACGACACAACAGACATGTCGGATGTGTTCTCACTTACTCAAATATATATTACACAGACTGTACTGGATAGCTGGCAGGGCAAACTGGTTCATATCTGATCCAACATAGTGTGTGAACTTGATTCATTAGAAACTGTCTTGTGACATATCAAATGTTCTGTGTCAGCCATTGGTTTATACAGTTTTAATGTCAGTACGTTTAAAAATTTGAGTCTGAGTCAACTCCTGATAAAAAATGATCAGCTAAATATCTGGTTAGTAATTCTCAAATAGGGATTCAATAAGAAAGTTGAAATTGTTTTAAATTGCACTAAAACTTTACTTGAAAACATTGTTGAGTTGCCCTTTTATATAAATCATTAATATACTTTAGATGTGTAATTGGTTGTAGTGATTAGCATGTATCATATTACAGCATGTACAAAAAATGATTAAGTGCTATGAAAAGTTCTTTTTTGTCACATGTGAGTTCTGCAGCAGGGAAAAACCCCGTGCTGCTAGGATATCCAGTTCAAACAGACCGACTTATAAGCACCGACACAATGGTGGTAATACTATTGTCTATGACACAGTAAGTGATTTGCACTAAAGCAGCATGTGCTTGTGTGCTTCTGTGTGCGTGTTTGTGTAGGCATTTGTCAACATATGTGTGCACATGGGTGTATCTGCATGCACGCGTCCATGTGTGTATCCACAACAGTTAAGTGAGTGAATGCATTAAAAGGGTTGTTGGGGAGCCCAGCTCGCTCACTGCCCGCGATAATGAGGATGTTTTCTGTCTTCAGTTCAATCAGCGCTCCCGTCTCAGAGAGCCGAGAGCGCCTAGCAGATGCACGGCACGTAGCAGATGTGTGCTATTGGAGTGACATCTGAAAGTAAAACTCTAGAGCCTTTTTACGACATTGTGTGCTGCTGTTTAGATGCCCGAGATTTCCTGGCGCCAAGCGATGGTGACAACTGCAACTCAGGGAACAAGAAAAGGGCGGAAAAGAAAGAGCGGAGAGAAAAGGAAAAAGGCGAGGAGAAAAAGGGAGGAAATCTTTGGCAAGGGCCTCATCTTTGAAGTGATTTGGATAGAGATGACATGCAAAATTAGAGAGTAGCGTTTCGCCCTCTCCACTTTGACTACACATTAAACGCAACAGGGAGAAATTTTTCCCCACAAAGATAAATGGCGAGTGGGGCACGCTGCGGTCCCTAAACAACACAGATTACCTTGTCTGCGCGCTTTCAGAATCTGTAAGGATTTCAAGCTGTTTGATTAAAGTTTTGTTGCTTTTTTTCAGATGCAGGTACATATAACTTTCCAACTATGCAGTTCCAACTTTTCAAAAGCCCAATTGAAAAAAAAAAGTCCTTTTTTTCTTCAATCATCTCTCAGCCAATCAAAAAAGGTACTGGGCCAAAAAACACTTAAGAGACAAAATATATACAAAGCATTTGTTGTTTACAAAAGGCAAGATATCTGAAAGAATAAATGGCTAGGATTTAGACACTGATTTCTTTCATTGTATACTATCTCACAGGGAAAATGTTTAATTGTACCAATAGTGTTGGTTTGGCTTGTAATCACAGATTGTGTGGCTGCTATGTAGAGATGTTTAGATCCTATACGTGTGTTTATTCATCTTCAAATGCTTCTATATGGCACCATATCAGAGCATACGCTTTACGTATTCTTTACTAAGAAACAACTGGTATTTACCATTTATTATGGTATGGATTTAACAAGGGTCAAACCACCGAGACAACTTCGGCAGCAATTACTTCCAAACAAGATGCTTAAGTAGGCTGTTTCTTACAATACCACGCAACACTTTCCTCTGTTTGGACTTTTATAAGCAGTGCAGATTGCATGAAAACAGAATATGTGAATAATGAGAATGTTAATAAAGTGAGAGCACATGGAAGTATTAAATAGGCATCTGGAGTCCTAAGTAGAAGCGGGTATACAATAAATGTGTGAGTCACATAGAGGAATCCAATTTTCCTTTGAAGAAGAATGAGGTACTGCAACTTATTTGTCAATGCAGCCAACAGGAAGCATTTAGAAGTTTAGAGAAAGCTCTGCAAAGCATCACTTCATCCCATAACCAGAAAGATAAGATTCAAGTTGAGAAGACTGTCCATGCGTTGAGCTAATTTAGACTGTGTGTAGGTGAATGTTTAACAGATTAGTGGGCAGACTTCATGAACACAAGACCGGTGCATTGTATGAGCATATATGGTGTGAGGCCGATCTAGAGGGAGTTTTATTGTTGTGCCCACGGGAGCAGATGTCGCTGGCACTTCCTCAATACTTTCTCTCATTCTCTCTCTGTTTGCTCCCTCACTGTGTTGCCCTCTCTCTCTGTTTTTCTATCTGTCTCTCCTTTTTTTTTTTTTTTTTTGACCAGATGGAGAGATGCTCTGCTCCAAACCTTTCTCACTCAGGATCACAATACTCTGAGTCATGTGATCCAGCCTGCTATCTCCTCCCTCTCTCTGTCTCTTTTTCTCTTTGTCTCTTTCCATCCATAAGCGCTTGCTCTCTCCCTTTTTCTCAGTGTCCTTTTCCCCCTGACAAAGGCAGACAAAGGCCTTTCATTTCTCCTAGCCTGCTTGTGCTCTGTGTGTTTGTACTGTACCAAACTAGGCTCCCTCTCTCATTGTATTCCCTCCTTCTCTTTCCAAAGAAGGTGTCTAGGGGCCCCGGGGCCCCTGCTCTGAGACAAGGGGCCTGCCTCAGCCCGGTGTGGGAGATGGGAGGGAGGGGGGGGTCGGTGTGGTGAGTGAGGGAACGAGAGGAAGAAGAAAGAGCAAAAGCGACAGAGTATATTATTTCATTAAGTGCTTTGGAGCTCGGCAGGGATTGGGGAGTAAAACCTTGCAGCTCTGTGTGTGACAAGGGCACGACCTCCTGCAACCTGGGAACTCTATCCACACATCGCGCTGCTTTCATCTGACACTGGGGGTGTGTGAGAGCTCTCAGTCACTGGCGCTGGCTGGCTCGCTGAGGGCGCTAAGCTTTTTAGTCAGGGCCCGCTGAACGCAGGAAAAGGTGGCGAGAATGACGGAGGGGAGGGACGGAGGAGGAGGGAAGGTAAAGTGACTGGAGTGGTGGGGGTGGGAGGGTAGGTGAGGAGACGAGAGGAGGAGGAGGGGGGGGTTTTGCCCGAGCCCCGGTAAGACAGAATTGGGCATTGTCGCCGAGCAGAGCAAAGCAGAGCTAGCCCATTCTGTTGATCTGAGCAGGATCCCGGAGAAAACAAAACTGCATTGTTCCCCGCAGATGGAAGCCAGTGTCTCCTGGGTAACAGCATTAATCTCCCCTTTTCTCCTGCTTCCTCTCTTGTCGGGGCCATAATCGGTGGGCTCCTTTCAGCAGCCGAGCCAGCCTCAAAGCCCAGGCTCCTAACTAGCCTCCTAATTAGCTGCAATTACAATGAAGACAACATGATGAGATAATAGAAATTTGCAAAATAATGACATACCACGGGAAAATATTCCTCCTCCCCAAGCACCATTTTTTCCCTCCGGGCGAAGCACAATGGAGAGCCGGGGCCCTCTTCTGAAAACGGGGAGCTCAGAAAAAATGGTGGCGCATTATGTAGCATTGAACCCTATTGTCTGCCTTCTGGTTGCTTCAATCAACAGGCCATTGTCTGGCTGCTTAAATCAAAATGACTCAAATACGGGCTCCGTAATGATGCCCTCTCAGCACAGCATACTGAACAGAGAGACAGATTGAGTGAGGGAGAGGAGAGGAAAGGAGAAGAGAGGAGAGGAGAAGAGAGGAGCTAATCATGTAACTAGAGGTAAAATAATTACAACAAGGTTAGGAGACGGGCCAGTTGTGAAATGTCCCAATAAAATCCAGGAAAATCAGAAGGAAATAACAGGTAGTGTCTTGATATCAGTGATAATTGTTGCTGCAACAACTGTTTTCATCTGGTCTTGTTAGATCAGACGAAATAGTTATCAAGAAAAACAGGACTGGGAGCGAGACAGTCAGAGAAGGGGAGAGGGAGGGGTGGAGGATGGAGGGAGGAGACGGAGGTAGACAGCAGGTGGTAGTCATGCACAGAGCAACGTTTTCAGCAACTCTGATCGGCAACAAGGGACTGAGGGATACCTTGGCTACACAAGTTGAGTGTGGATGGAGAGAGGAACGATTGGGGCCTGTTAACTGAAACATTTGGGATGCACACGCTTTCATCCAGCCAGATGTACTGTACCTGTCTGCTTCTCTATTTGTCAAAATGCCTCAAAGTCTGTCTGATTGTGTCTGCTTGGTTCTGTAATGAATCATAAGCATCCTTTTGGGATTTCTCTGTGTCACATTATGAATAAAGACATTACGTACACTCAGATTCTCTTTCACTCACACATATTAATTCCCTGCTTGCCATCGGCGGATTGGTCCACCAGACAGCTCATCAGCTGATCACATCAGTTGACCGGTTCCACCGTCAGTTACATCCAGACAAGCCAATGAGAAAGGCTTTATAACCTTAAGTATTACTCTTCAATCCTTGCAGCTTTGTTGATTCAAAGCAGTTGGACACACAAACACACAGCGAGAGAGGCATATTGTTGGACAGATCCCACAGACACACAGAGAGACAAACAGACAGACGGGCTGACAGGCAGACAGGCAGACAGACGGACAGAAAAGCAAAGGTTGATATTTTAGCAAAGTTTCAGAGTGTGAATCTGTGCATGACTGTTTGTGTGTGTGTGTGTGTGTAATAGTCGCTGCTAGTTTGTGTTGTGCAGCAGAACACCTGAGGCTGTGCAACACACATACAATGTTGTGAAATTGTTGTATACATGTGTCAATGAAATTTGAGTGTAGTGGTTTGACTGAATTAGATTCATCCGTCTCTGTAGTTTTAATCATGGTGGTGTCATTACCAGGGCTCTCAAGTCGCACGCATCTGGCGCCACACACGCCACACTTTATATTTCTCACAAATTTAAATTACCGCAGTGACGTCCACCAAGTTGCACCTCTTTAACTATAGAACAGGTAGGAATGAAGTGACTTTTACATTTTGAGGGTTTGTTATCGCACTAATGTATAGTTAGTACATTATAGATGTGAGGTAATGTATTTATAAGTGATGGATTTAAATGAAAGGTCTACACAGGTGGTGCATAACACGACACTTTGATTGCATATAAAACATTAAGCACATTACACCAGCATCACATCTGATCTGTAGTGTATCCTGAATGCAAGTAAGCTATGGCTCAAACATTTTAAATACGACCTGATCAGTTGACTGTAGAGGCGCTTCAATGTGTGAACAGCTGAAAACATCTCCATCACTAATCTCTCAAAACTTTCATTGAAATAACCACTATTTGAAGTTTGTGACACAGTTACAGAAATGTAATCCCATTCAAACACATGCTTTATGTATTAATGTGGAGGGCGAAAGGGGTCACAGGTGGAGGTGCTGTCACCCTTAAATCCCGCAGCTCAAACACTACTTCCTCCTCCCAAACACAGAGGAGTCCCATGGAGTAATTAGTGTGTGTCAGATAAGTTGACAAGCTCGTTAACACGCCGCATCATCCGATACCGTCGCCTTTGTTTGTGTAGGCTTCTAAAGGGAAGTTAGCAGTCTAATTAGCATAATTATGACTGCTGATTTATATGGCTGTAATTAACGAGCAGATTTCTGCATGTTGTGGTCTGATGGAGATACGCTGCTGCAGAGGAGATTCCCTCACAGTACGTCGAGGAGGCATGTACAGACACATGCGCACTTACTACTTCCACACATAGAGGTCCAATTAATTAATAGATGGAAATAATGGCATGCTGTGCTGAGAAACATACATACAAAGTGATTTACTTCTGAATATTTCCACAATGTATATAGAATATATACATTTTATATAGAAGAGTATGATCGGTGTCATATAGGAAAACATCTGAGCTGCAGCTATTATAGCATTTAAGACGCACACAACCCATTCACTTCAGCCGTGAAAGGTTAATGGGTTCAGTCTAGACACTTAAGAGCAAGGTTGTGCTACTCTCAAAAAACAATCAGTGTGTTATTAACAGCAGCTGTGCCATCAAGTAAAACATTTCATGTATTTTGTTGTTAACAAAGGAAACTTTGAAGCAAACCCTCTTTTTAGGCACACTTAACCATGTGTGGGTTTAAATCCCAATTGGTAAAAACAGAGATTCTTCAAAATGAAGACAGACACACACACACACACACACACACACACACACACCGTCTTAATAAACAACTGCTTACAGCTGATGGAGTGTGTTTAACAGGGAGAATGAGAGTAAAAAGGCAACACAGAGGCAGGACCCGTCTGACGAGTTGGCCTTAATTACAGCAGACGCTCACAGTAGGACAGTGAATTAGTGCAGTTACCTCTCATGACTACTGTACAACCCCAGGGTCAGTAGATTACCTCACACACACAGACAGTACAGACACATGCAAACGCACAATGCAGGGGGCCGTCAGGCAATCTTAGTGGCTTCCTGGGTGACATGGGGTGAAATTAGGGTCAAAGTAAGTCTCTGTGCCAGACAAGTTAACACAGTAGTGTATCGAAGAGAATCATTAGGAGACAGTGGGGTGTCCTGATAGCTTGGCAAGTTAAAATATATTTAGTGTCAGAGGCTGAATAACTGAGTCTTTTAAAGCAGAGATGATCCCTCCTGGTCAGTCATCAAGCCTTCTCATTGACTGAGAGGTTATTTTTCTATTAGAAAAAAATGTTTTTCTCATTCAAAGTAATAAATGGAAACCACATGATGCATTTTGCCTCAGCGTGTGAAGAAATGGACAAGCTCTTAGTTTGTAACAAATTGATTAAAAGCAGTGTGTACTTGAAACCCTTTAACGCAGGTTGATTATGTTTATGTGTTTCTGGAAAAAAATTGCAAAATCAGAGCCCAGTAGTCATATAGAGGGTTTGTATACATTGCATATGTATTTAGTTCTTTTGCCTCTGGTATACTTATCAGTATCATTTAAAAACTCCAGAGCTGCAATTATAAAAATATTTTTAAAAAGAAAAACTGTCTAACTCATCTGAACAGGTGCAAGCTTTTGCAAATCTTTCATCATATGGCTATGACATAATATAAATGTAATATTCACAAAATATTGGGGGAAATTAATTTATCCCTTCAAATTGCTTCGATCTCTTCATTAGAATAAATGTCCGAGTTTAAAGAAGTAGAACTATCAAGTATACTACAAAAAAGAAAAAAAGAGTTGTGAAAAAAAATACCAGACACAAGCTTCCTGAACCAAAGATGACCACACAAATACATGGTTTGTTATCATATAAGATAAATGAAAACAGGAAGGCTGTACAACTACAGAGCTGGATTAGACTTAATACAATTTCCCCTCGGGGATAAATAAAGTATTTCTGATTTGATCTAATTTTTGATTTAATTGAAATACTTCCATTTGAGGTTAAAAAGAGCATTTTTTGTACTCGAACAAACCACAAGAAGAGTCTATTGAGCATCCATTCAACGTTTTATGTTCGATTTCTTTTCCTATACTTTGATGTCTTCACCCTATTTTCTTTCTAATGATTTACCCGCAAATATTGACACAAAATAGCCACAACAGACAGCATTAGCAAACTAATGATCCTTATTCAAGTTGTTTATGTGAGCATGAGCTCATTTCCTTGTCAGAGTCCATGTAAGAGCCCTGAACACACACACAAACAATCACACAGGTAGCAGTAGTGTAAAGACCTGATTGATTTCTCTCACACAAAAACACATACGTGCCCACCTGCTGTCTAATGTGGGTCGATGGAGTGGGATGAGTGCTGTTGTGTGTTTGCCAGTGTGTGTGTGTGTGTGTGTGTGTGTGTGTGTGTGTGTGTGTGCATCTGCATGTAAGTTCTGGATTGACTGCATTAATTAATGCAGTGCAGATGAGTCCCCTCGGAGCTGTCTAATTAGACATTAGCATGGAGATGTAATTACCTGAGAGGGCTCAACACGTTTCACTTAACTACTCTCCCTCCTGCATGACAGGCCCAGGCTGAACAGGTACAGCTCATGTTGGGTGTGTGTGTGTGTGTGTGTGTGTGTG
>JAOWBC010000904.1:10537030-10552969 GCA_028566105.1 Hypoplectrus providencianus | reverse complement strand
CCCGGGATTACCTGGATGAAGCGGTTCGGAAAATGAATGAATGGTTTCCATCTTCCTTTTCTAAACTCTTAGCTCTCTTGTTTCCTACCACCTCCTGTCTTCTACTTCTTACTTTGTCTACCCATACCGCATGTCCATCCACCTTCTTTTGTCTTCTCTTTTCCTCTTTCATCAATTTGTCCCTCAACCACCTTTATCTCCCACTTTCTTCCCCTTGTCTTTCCTCAAACCAGCATAGACTCCTCAGATTCCTCCACTCCACCTGTTCTTCTCCTTCCATCCTCTTTTTCTCAACTCTGCTATCCTCTGTCTCTCTATCTTGATCCCCCTTTTCTCCCTCAATACCCAACGCCATGCTTCCCTTCACTTCTTTCCTCCTCTCCTCTCCTCTCCTCTCCTCTCCTCTACTCATTATTCCCATTCATCTCCCATTCTTCTCCCTCCTTTGTGAGTGTATATGATTCAGGCTGTAGAACTAGCTCCCTTCCCACCCCCCCTCCCCTCACCCTCTCTCCCTCTTTCAGCTCACTGCCAGGCTACCACAGCCCAAACTGTTCAGCTGCAACTGTTCCAAGCCCAATAATTACAGCTTGTCAGAAAGAATTAATTTTCTCATTTCTCATAAAGACGTGTAAAAAATTACCATGTTATTATAACGCCGCCACTCTCTGGAGGCACCAACGAAAACCAAATTTAATTTCGGAAATTCTTCCCTCGCACATTAAATTAAACACATAAATAAGAGTTTAGGAATTGGGGGGAGGCTGTCGGGAGGGGGGGAGCATATGTTCGTTAGGCCGGCCCCAGCTCTGGGTAATGGCCGTCGTAATGTTTTGATGGGCCAGGCTATTGGTAAGCACCAATACATTTGCATGATCACCGTCGCGGCAGGCAAGCGAGCTGCCAATTAGCTCTTATACAGCTCTGGACAGTGCTGGGAGAGAGAGGGCCGGGGATCTGTTGGGCAAAAGAAATACACAGCAAGATATGGCACTGAGCTAATTAACAGGCACGTATGGAGAACAGCATATTTACTGCAGGGAGAGGATCTGTTACTCTTAAAAATATGTTTCGGACCTACATAAAAGCAAGGTTTTGGGTTCAATGACGGAATTTCAAAAACAGAAAAAAAAACAACATGGCAACAGATCTTGCATCAAGATGCAATAAAATCAATAAAATAAAATTATCATGTTTATTATTTTGGGTAACAATTTCATGAATGCTCTTCTCGCTTTGCTCATTTGTCCTGTCGAGCCACAGAAGGCAATTGCTTAAGTTACGATAACTGCAAAGACTTGCCACAGAAATTAGCCTCTCATAATGGGACCTGGTCTGCAGCAGCAGCATTACTAGCATTACTATTTAGACTTTCCAAAGGCATGACATTTGAAGCAAACTCAAAGGGAGCATAAAGGCAACACAGCAACACCTGAATGATGTATGTATTAAGCTTGCAATGTTGTTTGAGTGCAGGAAAAAGTTTCACACACACACTCACAAAGACAGACCTGCTAAATGTCAGATGCACCACAAACAAGTGTGCATACAATATTTGTTGACAGAATACACTTCAGCGGTAGGGATCTATTGAGGCTATAATCAGTCGAACCATAAATTGCATGCGACTATTTGTATTCTTTAGCAAACTTAATTTTAAAGTTCAGTATCTTCGTGATAAAAGGAGCATGACTAAAATGTTTTGTAAAATGGGATTCCTTCTTTGCTGCTCAGTTGTAAGGATTGGACTTTAGGTTGGGTTCACATTTCTGGAGGTGGAGAAAAACTAATGTGTTTGCGGTATTCTCCATCTTTTCTTGCCAAATGAGGTAGATATGTAACAACTAGTTCTGCACTGGTTCATGACATTTTATTTCTACTGGTAGTGTTTTAGGGAATGTTATTTCTCATCTAGACTAATGGTCTAAGGATGTTTTTTGGAGATTTTTGATACAAGTATGTGACACTAAGCTATATAAAAGAAACTAACTTGATCTAATAGAAAGTATTTACATCTTCTGCCATCATTATGTTATTTCCAAACTGTGCTTTTGTCCATAAAAACAGTGTGGGAGTTAAGCAGAATGGCCTGCAGTGGAAGTCAAACTTACTTAAGAGCAAGCTGAAGATTAGCTAATGGATTAGCTAATGGTAAGATAGAGTATGATGTGCCACAAGTTTTAAACAAGGGAGAGGGTGTGATGGTTGAGCCTTACTGATTCATCCTCTGATGACATCATTTGGTTCTTATAGCGAACATAGAAGCAGACTGCTTAAGAAAAATTCGGTGACGTTATAAAAAAAAACTGATGAAACTGTTGCAGAAGACCAGCCCCTCTCGCTCTGTCAGGGAACTCCCACAACAACAGACAAACTCACCCAAACACAGATGAACGGGGTGTCCCCTCCAACTCTCTGGCACTGAGAAGACAGGGACTTTCCCCGCCTGCAGCACAGGACACACACATTCCCAGTGAAAGGTCACCCCTGGTTGACACACACGCAGTGGGCAGATTCATGGTTGATCTGACAGGGCAGCAACAAACATTCATACATTCATACGCGCACACAGACACAAGAGCGCACGCATGGGCCACAGTCAGTGTAGCCAGTGCCAGCTAAATCTCCTCAGCAGAGCAGTGATGAGGCCGCAATCTGTGATCATGACACTGCCTTGACACACACTGTCTGGACTTCTTCACACACATAAACACACAAAGACACCAGCACAAAGAGCAAGCAGACAGTATCAGCTGAGCCTCTATTTCATGGTCATTTGTCTTGGATGTGGGTTCGCTATTGCTGCCCTCCTCTGACTCCAGGCCCTGTTCTCTGTACAGCAGCATCCACTGCTCTTTGTCACTGCAGCTGAGGATGCCTCGGGATAGTTTTCAATGATGCGCCACAACATTCACAGAAATTCAACAGTCAAATTCATTCCAGAGCAAAGTTTTTGGATGAGCAGTCAAAGTTCCCAAACAAGTGACTGTGCAGAAGTGGCTTGTGTGGTTAAAAGACCTACAAGCTGCCAGCAGAAGAGAAAATATTTCAGTTAGGCTGCTAGTAAACTCATGCTCCATGCTCTGTAAGAGTGTTTCACAGTTATATTCTGTATTTTATATTATGTATTATTCTTTTGTTTGTAATTAATTAGCAAAATGCATTGTAGACTAGTTCAATAGCCAAATGGCAGGGCAATATATATTTGTTATAGGCCAGACATGTAGTAAAAAAAAAGCAGTCTGCTTAAAGTTATGTTGTTCTGCTGAGATGCCTTGGCCTGCAAATTGTGTCGCTGCTTGCTGATAACAAGCTAATGTTAGCTGTTAGCGAGCTGCTTTTAGCTAATATCCAATGTTCCCTCATCAAGTTAAATTTTTTGGGTTGGCCGGTCTATAAAAAATTTAGTTCTGGCTCTTAAACTTGGTTGGTAGAACATTTCACCACACGGAAAGCTTTTAGCCATTATTCAATTGTTTAATATGGTCAGACTCCTTCAATATAAAGTCAGTAGAGAGCGACAGACTATTTTCCCCTCCAGTGGCTGCGGGGGTTAAAACATGCTCCATCTCTATGATTGTCCGTGATGTATGGCGTCAAACAAGTGACCTCAAAAGTAGACAACGCCCTTCACTGTTGAAAAAGGGTATTGTGGTTCATTTTTATCTCAGCTGACACATTTGTTTCGATTTTTACATCTCACAATGCATTAATATACCCCTACTGTTTGTATGGTCTCTATTGTGGTATACTTATTATATTTGGCGTCTACTATGATACATGTATTTTTACCTGTAGAAACTGCCAGGAAAAAACAAGTCAGAAAAAACACATATAAAAGGGTTTCGCTGTCTTTGAGTAAATAACTTTAAACCTGACTTTGGCATCCTGAGGGATAGAACTGTCTGTGTATATCACACACACTATGGTGGGAGGATAGGAAATAAGTTGAGGCTCTTACCAGTAACTTCCCAGAACAACCTAAGGAGAAAGATGTCCTGAAGTAATCTGCTCCTCTGTCCACTGGTTCCCCTCTCTCCTGGACACAAAACACAACATACAGCTAATCAATTGGACAATACAATTTAATTAGACATGCTGCAGTACATCCGTGTCTTTTCAGACCTATGAAACATATGTTGTGAAGACATTGACTTAATAAAGTAAGTACATATTAAGGCAAACTGCAAATGCTTCAAACACATCTTCAACCCTGCAGCACAGAACATCTACCCAATCACCAGAGTTTCAAGATGAGTGGCACCAATTCAGTATCCAACCAAATGTGAAATATGGTCACAGTCTCTTTCTTGTTCTTAAGTTATGGTGTTCAATAAAGGTCAGAAAAGTGTTTTTTTTTTTTTTACAGAACATTATGATGTTACAGTAAAGTTAAGCTTTGACCTTTTTGGATATAAAACATTACCACTTCATCATTTTATCCTTTTAAAATGTCAAAATTAACCCAAAAAATCTTTAGAAAAGTGTGTGCTGGTTGACTGTGCTGTGTGTCAAATGCCCTTGTGCATTAAAATGTGAGGTAAAGAGGATTGTGAAAGGCAAAAAAAGACACAAAAAGTAAGAGGGAGCAACAGAATATAAAAGCTATGGGCAGATTAAACTCATCGTAGTTTGCAGATCTTCTCCTCCTTTCCTCTCCTCATCCATTCATTCATCCCCCTTTTCCTCTCCCTCATCCACCCCCTCTTCCTCCCTTCATTCCTCCTCCCCTTAGCCCCTTCATTCCAGAATTCCTCTATCTATAAATATCAACAAGAGAGACTATAGAAGTACATACACACACACTGTAAACACACACACCAGTTTAAACCAATGAGCACAGTGGCGTATTGTGCCAGCGGAGCCAATACACACTTCCACGGCCATTACTCCCCATGGAAACAGTCGAGCGCATTCGCACACGCATGTGATGTTGACGTTGTACCCGCACAGTGGCTGCCTTAGACAATAAGCTATTTCAGGGCCAAATCGCTGACAAAAATCCATTTTTCCACCCCACTAAAAAAGATCAGGAATGAGGGAGGGAGAAAGAGCTTGATAGAGAGAAAAGCTGAAATCAAATAAACAGTGGCGTACATCTCTCTTAAGCTGGATTTATCTCTGTATTTTGTCATCATTCTAATTTATTCCCCAACCTGCTTACAATTACTGCCTTTTCAAAACTCATATCGCCGGCTTGTTGTTGTTCTCGGAGAGATTGCGTGGTATCTGCAAATGAATGAGCGGGGGACTTGCATAAGGTGGAAAAGCTCCTAGTGTACTTTTGTAGATTATCCACTTGATACCGATTCATTTTCTCTCTCACTTGTCACAGTTTTGTAAAGGAGGCGATGTAGGACAAACATGAAAACACACATGCATGCACACAGACACACACAGTACTGTAGAGTGTAGAGGAAGGGAGTGGGCTCATCATCTTTAGTTGTGATTACAACACTTGGCAAGCTCTCCCCTGCCTGTTTGCCTGCCTATTGCCTTACAAATGGATTAGTAAGCCCCGTTCCATTTGTGTGTGTAGCTTCTCTGAGATTTAGGCTGACTTACAAATAACACCAATCAGATTTAGGAGCAGCCGTTGTGTAGTCTTTTTCCGAGGGAATATTGGGCAATGTGATTTGGGGACAGTTCTGCTTGTGTACACTTAGTCTGGAAAACCTTGGGACTATGTGTAAGTGTGTGCATGCGCCAGTGTGTTTGTGATTTAACACATTTCATAATAAGGAAGTCTGACTGCAACTTTTCGAGTCAGTCGGCGGTTAATCCATGGGAGGCCTGCTTGCTCATCCCTAGTTTACATGTAATATAGCAGAGGACTACACTGATCCAAGAGAGAAAAAGAGGTATTTAAACAGGGAAAGCAGGGTACAAGATGATGAGTGTATTAAAAGAGAAAAAAGCAGGACATTTTCTTCTCTATCTGGAGGGTTTGTGTTGGTTTCTCTTATCAGAAAAGACTGAAGGTTAACTGCAGAAAGGTAGACAAGGCACCCTTGACAAGAGCACTGGAATTTACAATCTATTTGGCTCCTTTTTGCTCATATTTATCTACAATTCATCTTGTTTTGATCCAAAGGGTGAATCAAAGAAGCTGACCTCTGGGTCTGACATGGAAGTGCCATAAACCTGTATTCTTTATAGTGGCCAGCAGGGGACGACTCCATTGGTTTGAAAAAAAAAAAGACCTACTTAATTCTTGATGAATTACATCAATAAAGATTCTGGTGTCACAGGGTTAGAGTTAGGGTAAGGGTAAGTTACAGTCAATACTAGCCAGGGCAAAAATAAACTAATACAGTTTGAATGCCTTTCATAGGCTGTAAGACAGTTCATTTGAGCTTTCTCCATTTTGGACTCACAAATCCATTACAATGTTAGGCTGGTTTTCAGTTGGTCAGTGGCAGAAATTTGTTTGCTGGACATCAAAGCTGAACTCTTTGCAGCTGTTTTTCCCTCGATGAGGAAACTGATTGCATCGAGTCAAGTAATGGAAATGGATTCATGGAACGATTAAGTAATTACTGGGCGGCGCACAATGTTTGGTTAAGCTCCTGGCCTGTTGCTGCATGGCCTTGCAAAGCTAGTCCGTACTGTGCTGTTGCCTCCTGAGCAGCTCTTACTCAGTTTTTGGAGGCAGAGCTTGAATTTACAACATAACTTAAATTGACTGGTGATGTACTGCAACAAATACATCTGTCCAATCACCTAACCCAAGCTCAGCCCATCAAGGTTAAGCGACTTATTTACCCAGGCAATATCACACATGTGATTTTAGTTTGAGATCAATTTAATGTGCTTAAAGTGCCTTCTCCAGACCATCATGACTGGACTATCTAGCCAGCTCTCCTCTCCTCTCATTTGTACATTATTAAATTGAGAGGGCCAATTTGAGTCTAGAAGAAGATCGAGTGTTTGGTATATGTGTAAAATGAGTGTGTGTGTGTGTGTCTGTGTGTGTACACATACGTGTTTTTCCTGACCCGAGAGTACAGTTTGTGTGAATAAAGCTCTAAGCTGAGCTTCCATTAAGCCTCTTTCTACACAATGCCTTTCTATCTCAGAAACTCTGTCTGATGGAAATCTGCTTTTGTTGCTGCAGCTCAATGTCTCTGCTATCTCCTGATGGAAGGAGAGAGAAAGGAAAGGCCTGAATGGGCCTCTATAGTTTTATGTTCCAGACAGTTCAGGCACACACATTTGCCAAATCACACACACTCCTTGCTCCTCTACAATGAAATCAATGCTCTCAGTTTTCCTCTCTGTGCACAGCATCTCACAGTGCCAAAGGCTTCTTGTGATCAAACACCACATCATGTTCTGCAACTTCTGATACTGATGCTCACACAGTGCAGCTTTTGTGCTCTGGTGTGGCTGTTCATTCACATTGTATTCATTTGCAGTAAAGGACGCCTTTTTGACAGCTGTTTTGATCAAGTTTTATTTTTTAAGTAATTTCTTATGAATTATTTATCTGCCTGCTTTTAAATATATTTATTCGTTATCAATCAATTTCCAAAAAAAGTGTACTAACCCTGGACCTTGTATTAGAATTGTCTTTTCAGAATAAAATCAACAAACACAGACAGATGATTTGTCTGTATATTTTCTCTAAGAATCTTTGCAGTGGCCTTTTGGCAGAAACTATTCTTAAGTTTTAGTATTGTTCATTTAGAAGACAATATCTAATATAATCTACTCACAGTTAACTTTAGATTTTAACTGCATGTTGTGTTATTTGGTTCCATATTCTCTTTTTTTCTGTCTGTGTGTTGGAGTTCAGTGGGTTACACAAGTGAGCATGTCAGAAAATATGTCTGGTTTGGTTTGGATAGGGGCGCTGAGCTGCTCCTCCCAGGGCTACCGTGGGACCAGGAGTGTCCAGGGATAAAGCCTGATTGTTGGGTAGATAAAGACGGCTAAGAGTGAACAGAGAGGGGAGGGTCCACAAGACCGTCCCGCCAAAGCCTGCCACACACACATACACAGGCACAAACACAAACCCAAACATGCGCATGGTTCTGAACCAACTTTCTACAGTAATTTCAAATTAAAATAAAGAAACCAAAAAACATTGTTGTAGTGGTATGCCAGCAACATGTTGGTGGCAAGGATTGCGGGCTAGGTATGTAACAAGACCATGAGAGACAGAATGAGTACACAGGAGAGAAACATTCACATATAGACTGACAGATAAAACAATAAAAAGTTGTTTCCAGAAAAAAATGTTTCAGTTAAAGGTAGGTTTCTCATGAGAGTATTATAAAAGACAATAAAAGGGACATGAGCAAAATGAAGTTAAGTTAATGAACACAGAAAGTGACCTTCATCTCTGGTCAAATGAAAACTTCTCTCTAATGTGGCTCATACTGAATAGCATTTTCTCATTCAGGAAACTTCTAAATATACTAAAGGTAGCTTTTTGACTCCTGAAACATTTCTTAAAGAGATGTTATGTATAGTGTTGGGGTTTGGAGGAAAAAATAGCAAAACCCCTGCAAATAAAAACAAAATACTTGCAAAGCTTAATACTATCCATCATTTATCAACTGTCCACTTATTCTTGAACTTTGAAATAACAGCTGGAGCTAGTCCCAGCTGACACGGCAGGTTAAACTATGGACACTTCACCAGTCAATTACAGATCATGCTGGAATACTAGAGCCAAACCAATATAGATAAAAAGATAAATAAATATCATTACTGTTAAATTTCCATTACTTGATGACTATTAAAAAAATAGTAGCTTACATCATTTCTAAATAGGACCATGGAACATTACCTGTATTGTATAATGTGTTGAAACTGTTCCAATAAAGGCACATATCAGACAGCATAAACTCTGATACCAACAGGCCTTTGATAGGCCAATATCAGCCCATAATATTCGCCAACCTATGTATATGGAACTCTGTAGTAGACACACTAAAGGTCACTGAAAAATAGTATTTTGGTATATGAGGGAACTAACCCTTTAAAGTGATCTAAACCTCAGATTAACTTGGAGAAAGAAAAGAGTGTTTATGCACAGAGTCTGTGTGTTTGTGTGAGAACAGCAGCAGTTGTAGCATCTGTGAGGGTCACAATGTTGAAGTCCAATCTTGTTTTATCAAATTAATGGTGGCCCTCTCAGCAGTCCTCCATGCACACACACAGAGTTGCATCGCGTCTTCCTCACTTAATCACGCCTCTCATGGCCTGCCGTAGTACAACACACTCATGCTGACAGTATTCACATACTCCAGTACACTTGCAAACACTGTTGATACACAGCTCAAGAGATATAAAGTATATATTTGTCACTGATGCAAGTAGAGATCTAAGTATACACTTTGCACATACTTATTGTTCGATAAAAGGTCAGAGGTGGAGGATATTATTGAGGAGCATCTCTCTGAGTATCTGTTGCAGCATTGATTGCTCTTGATCTTATACTGAACATTATATAAGCCAATAAAAGCACATGCAAAATTAAGTTACAGAAGAGGACATGAATTGTGCTATACACTTTACTATTCCAATTTCAGTTCATATCCATGTGGACAAAAACATTGCACACAATACATAGCATATATACAGCAATTGCGAGGTAATTCCCCCCCTTCATTTTCTTAAAATGGATTTATGCTGTATTCTGCTGTGTTCTTTAAATGGCAGTGCTTATATTAATAAAATGCACTTCATTATATCCCCTGTTACAAATTTAAGCCCTGGCGCGCATTATATGAAATGAAGGTTGGTCTCATATCATACAAACACTGCACCATTGAGTCTGAGATGTCATCATGGACTACAACTTATCAGAACAAATGTGCTTGGCAATTATGCATCAGTTACATGAGGGTATTGTGTTGTTTGTTGTATGGACAAGGACGCATCTCAGTACCTTGACCCCTTGTCGAAGCTGGCCAATAGCTATTCAAACCAAGGGTTCCTTTTGAAATACGACAGCACCACTTTCCTTTACCAAGTCTAAATCAAGCCGGGTAATTAGAATTATACAAACAAGGAAGAATGAGACCTTTTCTGTTCCGCCTTTGTGAGACAGAATGGGTGGATTGCATTTCTGATGGATGTCAATAGGAACACCAGATACACGGCGGTGAGACCTTGAAACAAACCAACAAACATGCTCAGTATGCAAACTCGCTTGGCAAACATCGTACTGCCATTATGTTCCTTTCTCTAGGACTTTCAAACCAAAAAGCCGTGTCTTGCCTACTCTAACCTGTCATTTTTTTTCTAGGGATTTTTGGGAAAATATTTTTTTTACAAAATGATGTAAAAATGTCTATTGCATATATTTCCGCACATCAATTTTATCACTATGTTGCAATTTGCAATCCACTAACATGCCATTTTATGCATTTACCTAAGTACCTGTGTCCAAAATGGTAAATTTACAATTGAATTACTTCTTCTATTCTCCCCGTGGGTGCGTGGGTTTACTCCGGGTACTCCGGTTTACTCCCACAGTCCAGAAACCTGCACATTAGGTGAATTGGCCACTCTAAATTGACCGTAGGTGTGGATATGTGTGTGAGTGTGTTTGTCTGTTTGTCTGCCCTGCGATAGGCTGGCCACCTGTCCTGGGTGTACCCCGCCTCTGGCCCAGAGCCGGCTGAGATAGGCACAGCCACCCCGTGACCCGGGATAACCTGGATGAAGCGGTTCGGAAAATGAATGAATGAATGAATTACATGACATCTATTGTTATATTCATGGAAACTATTTAGTTTGGCATGTTGAAACTATGATATTGACCACGTTACATCATTTCTCTTGGCAATCTACGTATTTCAGAGATAGAGATCAATTTGAACTCTTGCCTCATTCATTAAAACTACATGTGTGATCATGTGGGATAGATGCAAAGCATTGTGGGAGCATTGCATCTCTTTCTGTAAAGCCGCAGCCATGTTTGAACGAGTACACATGGACAGCCAAAAAGCTATTTAACAACTTTAACAGCAGGGCAAACCGAGTAATGTTTTAGAATCCATGTTTAAAAATAGATTTTTGACAACAACAGAGATCCAGCATTCGATGATGCTGTAGGTAACGTCCTGATGGACAGAGGTAATAAAGGATTAGAAGAAAAGGCCAAAGTGAAACACTCAGTCTTCTCTCTCTGTCTCTCTCGCTCCCTCTCTCTCCCTCTTTCTCTCTTCCTCTCTCCCCCCCTCCCTCCCCCTCTGACAGTTGCTGTACCATTAACACCGCCTCCACAATTAGTGTCTTCTCACCGGCTACACACTCGCACAAACACACACATACACACGGTGACACCCCAGGGCCCTGCACAACCCAAACAGCATAATTAGACATCCCCTAAACAAAGCACACACTCTGTAATTACTCTGTAATGTTACATAGCACAGGGGACTCAACAAAAGCCATTTTCCCTGGATCAACCAGTGGCACACATGCGCACACAGCACACACACACACACAGGCTATATTCGTGTCCCATGTGTCTCTGACTGTGTACATTTCTATTGATTTCACCAGACAGAGAAACCCCACTGGCTGTTGTCTGGCTAGTAAGTACATGGCAAGTGTGTACGCAGCAAATACTGTACCTATAGGTATGTGTGTGGAGCGTACATTTATGTGTGTGTGTGCGTGTGTGTCCCTGAACTCGACTGAACATGAAAAGGCAGAGCAATTGAATCTCTTTATCTTGCGCTGCTCAGTCCAGAGAGGCCGCCATGCTACGCGCAGAGATGTACGCACACACAAAACATGCAAACATGATTTTCTAGCCTCCTGAATGGGACATGACTAATTTCTCCAAACACAGCGACAGCATAAACACACTGTGTTGATACCGTTGTTGACAGGACTCCCCTCAGCTCCAACAATCTACCACCACCGCCGCCCCCACAATCTGACCTCGACAAATACACCCACTCTGTTCCTCCTCCTCCTTCCTCCCACCCCATCCTCCCCTTTTTACGCCTCTGTGCCCCTAAGTCAGTGTAGATATTGCTCCAAGTACAGCGGCAGTAAATTAAATCTCTGTGCCAAGCCAAGTAGTGTGAAATCACATTAGTTCTTAATCAGGGACTATTGTGTTTGCCTTGTTGGATTTATTTTCTTTATTGTGGGTGTTATCTTTTGTTGTGAACACTTTTATTTCCCAGTACCATCAGAGGGGAATGTGAGTGACTCTAAGTTTGAACTACTTGGTTAAGTATCCGTAGGGAAGCGGGCTCCTGGTCTCGCTGTGACTCCACGTTTTATCCACTGCACGAACAATAAAGAAACATCGCTTTTCATTACTGTTGTTTCTCCTTCGAGGTTTCAGGTATGTTGTCAAATAATGAGTTACTTCTCTTAAGATAACGAGAGTACATGAAGGATGAGCGTGATACCATGCATTCTCTCCAAGTTACGAGCTTCCTTTAATGAGCTACCTCGCACTTTACAACAAATAAAAATGAACACTCTCCCTCTAATGATGCCTGTTAGGCTTAAAGACCTTTTTCTTCCTTATCTGATCTTCCTCTGAGCCAATAACAGAACTTCACAAGTCTTCTCCATCACTAAGTTAACAATCTTGTGCATTACTCAACTAGTCAAACAAGAAATGGGCTGTGAACTATAAGAAATACTGTAGAGCAGTGATTACAACCAGGGTATTCAGCAGTTGCCAAGGTGTATGTATAAAGATTTCGAGCAGCTTAATCGCATCGTTTTTAACACAATTACCTGATTCAGCACCAAATTTGTGCAACAAATGTTATCAGCCTAAAAACTGCTGTAACAATTTATGGTTAAGGAAAAGAATGAACTTCAGAAAGCCAAATATTAATGTTGTATCCCCTTATACACCTTAAAAGTTATTTAGATTAGATTTACGACCAGAACAACTTGACACACAATGCTGAGCTGCATCTTAAATAATCTTCAGATTCCAAGCTTTCATATGATGTACCACTTCAATGTACACCCTCCACCACCCTAAAAATGTCTCTGCTCACAACCCTCAATTCTCAGTTCAAGGAACTTGAATGATAACATTATCTAATTTAAAGAATTACAAATTATGATGCAATTAAAAAGGATTGTGATGCAACTCCTACACTGATGAAAAACTGAAAAAGTTAAAACCATACAACCTACTAAAGGTTTTATTGTAAGTTATAAAAAAAAAATCTTTCACGTAGTCCTGTACAACTAAAATGATTTTCATTTGTTTTAGTTTACTACTTTACTTTACTACTTTCCATCTCTGACTAAATGACATAAGTCTCATGGTTGGAAACTAATGCAAAGAAAATATCGTTACACAATTTTGTATAAGTAGCCTACACGCATTAACACTTTGGTGACCTGAGGGGGACCTTTACGACACGACCTTCAGAGGAGCATTGTCTGTACACACTATGTGCATGGGCTGTAAGGACAATCAGCATATGAAGTATTCATGCAGAGGCTTTTTTCATAATGAACAAATGTCTGACCCTCACCCCAGAGCCTTGACAGCATGTTGCTGATCACACCAAAGGCCAGCTCTTTACAAAAACACACACATGCTGTTATTTGCACACCTAAACAATCAGATTACAGATTCATACAGAGGATCAAGGCCTAGAACAATGACTATTTTCAATGGCATGAAGGAAAAAAACAATTAATTCCATATAACTAATTTAAAAGGGTAACCTAGAACCGTAGTGGCATTCTGAAATAACCGTTCTGTAAATAAATTGGATACAAATAGGATTTAAACAAGTTTCATTGAGGTTAGAGTTCAAAATGTTTTGGCTGCATTTAGTTTAAGGTATGTATTATAGTTAGAAAACACATCTTTACAATGAAATGGTAAAGTGTTGTAAACATTTCAATAAGTTGAGGATTGAACTTGGGCTACAGGAACTGAAAATAAAAATCTACATGACACCCACCACCTCATTACCCTTAAGCATTTACTTTTCTCTGCACTACTTCTGTTTTTATTTGTTTCCTGCATGGACAGCATGATGGAGAAACAGGAACAAAAGCTAGCAAACTCATGAAAAGTTCAATTTTGCTTACATAAACATGTCAAGAACACCTTTTAACTGGCCCTCTATTAAAAGTATAATCAGCAAAGCAATCTCCTTGTTGTGCCTTCATGTGTTTGTATTTGTGTATCCTTGTGTGTCTGCCCATTTGTGGTTGTGTGCATTTTAGACAGAAGCTGCTGCTTGTTGTGTCAACAAACTTCCTCATTCTGCCTGGCAACTGTGATCACGTACTGCTCCTATCATTTATTTTCTTATTTCATTAGGGGTCCAAGCCTGAGAGGATGAGGGAATCCAGTTGTTTGAGATCACTCAGATTTAAATTTTTATTTATTATTTTTCTCCTTATAGAAAAGTCTCCTACTGCTGCCCTTACGGTACAGGCCAAAACATCGACACACACAACAGGCACCAAAAATGACACACGTCCACAAGCAGTTTGTGCTATCATTTAGGTGAAAGCATTTCAGCTCATGATTCCAGCATAAAATGTCACAAAATAAAAATTTCATGCACACATAGGCCTGTCACGATAATTAATATATCAACCTATCATTCGATAGATGAAATGGACACCATAGTTTTCCTGAACTCGATATAGGCTACTATCGTTTACATAGCCATTTGTTTACGTAAGCAATAAACATTTTCACCAGTCATGCTGTTTCTTCACCTGTCATGTCACTTGTTTTTTCTCGCTAGGTTTATATTACGATGCATATTAATGAGAATCAGTAATACTTTACTTAGATCCCCATAATTTGGTTACTCCAACAAGAATAGAAGGATGCAGACATATAAAAATTGTAGAAATAGTGAAATATATAGACTTAAGACAATATACAAACCTAACTAATAAACACACTTACAGCACAGGTAGACAGCAGCACACTGGCGAAATTCAAAATAAAATATTGGATAATAAAAACAATCTATTTCGTCATATTTCCCTCTTGCCGTTACTATGCCAATATGAGCTTTTGGGGCAGCATAATGAACCGTGGGGGGTGCATCATGTGTTGGAAACTGCTCCTGAGAGCATCACCTAAACACTACGATTTATGGTTTTTAAATAGATGAAAATTAAATAAGTTCATTGACAGCTACGAGCTAAACGTCTTGACATTCAACCCTAAAAATTCGGCGAATCAGACTGAAAGAGAGTGAGAATGACAGACGGGGTGTTAGGAGGGGAAAAGCCTCTTTTCCAGCCCTCTGCTCTGACATGGCTTACTTAACATGCTTTAGCTGATCACATTGCAGCAGAACAGTACATGAAAACATGAAAGGCAGGACTGTGCATGGTCGAGAGCAGCAAGGCAGCCTTGATAGACAAACAAACATCCGAACAAAAACACTTACAGAAAAAAGGCCTATGCCCACTTGTGTATGAGTGAAGGCCTGTTGACAAAATGGATGGAGGCCATACGTTACGTTTCATACAATGCAGCTGTGACTCTCCTTTATAGCTGCCTTTTCCTCCCCTGCCTCTTCCTCTGTCAGCCTCTGACTTTGTCTCTAAATACTCACTTTATAGTTTGATATATCTTGAGTTCACCATTTTGTATTACTGTTCAGATTTTTTTCCCATTTTTCTGACATCATCTGACAAAATCATTGAGGACATGAAAGTTAATATGTTACTTGTTGCATGAGACTTTTCTCCCCTCAACATAACCCGATAGGTCATTTGAACAGGCAGCAAAGCGTGACCCTTATTCACGTGTCAGACCATCATCACCCGCCCTCTGGTAGCCATAGCAATAGCGATGGTGATTTAGGTGGAAGATGTTGTTGAATAAGTTGTTTTTACATGAAAAGAGTTTTTCTTGGGGCCCACGGTGGCGCAGTGGTTAGCACTCATGCCTTACAGCAAGAGTGCTTGGTGCCGAGGGTCACGAGTTCGAATCCC
>JAOWBC010000904.1:10519468-10531133 GCA_028566105.1 Hypoplectrus providencianus | reverse complement strand
TCAAACAATGA
Organism: Hypoplectrus providencianus; assembly: GCA_028566105.1. Lineage (NCBI taxonomy): Eukaryota > Metazoa > Chordata > Actinopteri > Perciformes > Serranidae > Hypoplectrus > Hypoplectrus providencianus. Next base: position 10,531,122 of record JAOWBC010000904.1, on the reverse strand, counting down.
CATAGAAAGAAAGCAAGAGAAAGATAGGGAGACAAAGTACAATGATCATAACAACAGTGATAAAAGTGAAAAAGCACACTGCTATTACCACACACAGAGTACAGCTTAAAAATAAACAGACACATCTTTATCCCTGCATTATTCAGCTTTCTGATACCAAAAAAATGACACCCATTTCAGTGTGGACATGGACAAGTGTGGCTATGGAAAACTTAGAGACCTGAGCAAATGTGAAATTCTAGCAAATAGGTGAAATGTGAAATCTTGTGGCCACTGGGAACAGCTGCATAGCATTCTGGCTGCTCTACTGCTAAGTCGCGGGTCCATCAAAATGTTTTTGTCCAGTGATAACATTACAGGATGAGACTGTCTGTAATTCAGCAGCAACATATTTACACCCCCCTGCAATCATGTTGTGATAGAATAATCAGAAAAAATGTCTCTGGGGGAAATCAGGGGAAATTCATGTGAAGAAGAAGACAGACAGCAAACTTTGGTCCACAACTTGCCGAACTGACATTACATTATGCAGAAACTTCCCAACTTGGGGTATGGGACCATCCGTGAAGCATGTGATTGCAGCAATAAATATAATTGTTGTTTTGCAGATGTTTTATCGCCTTTAACAGCAGATTATAACCAATTTATAGCTTATTTACATGATGATTTATGTCCGTGCATTAATATATCACTTTTTTGTCGCCGCAAACCTCCTCTATAATCGCTCTTTAATGTTAGTGTTGCCGATCACATGCCACAATTGTTGTCTGTTTTGAGTAATTCAACCATAACACTGTGATCTGATTGACATCTTAGTGCAGCTGCACAGTGATTATTTGGATTTATTTCTTATTCTATAAGCTTTTGAAAGATTTTTATAAAAATCAAACCTCTTTTTATATATTCACCGTGTTTACAGATTTATCCAGCTTTATGTGGTCTGTAATAGCACTTATAATGTATGTGGATATTCACATACATAGACAGTACTTTTACTCTCACAGAATCTGCGCGCTCAGTGTGTATTTGTCTGGATGTCTCAGTTGTTGGCCCCCTTAGAGCAAGCACCTCCACCTGGGCTGCATTAGAGAGAGGAAGTGCCTTTACTGTCCTTTTGCCGGGGCACAAATTCATGAACACACACACACACACACACACACCTGACAGAGCCAGGGGCGTGATCTGACCATCTCTTTGGGCGGCAGCGAGCAGAGGAAGCTCACCAAGGGCTAACGAGGGAGGATCAAAGAGCGCATTACCATGCCTCCCCTCTTCCTCTCGCTCTCTGTCTCCATTCCTCTCTCTTGCCGTTCACAAGCAATAAGAGGCCCGCCGGCCGCCTGTCCTTGTGCTTGTTAGGCGGTGACAATAGGACGTGCCCTGAGCCAAAGGAAATGAATTATTTACCCCGCTCCCTCTTGTACTCTTGAAGAAGGGAAAAAAAAATCCTTTTTCTTGTATTACCATTGAACTCATGGCCCTTGTATTACTCGCACGCCTTGTTCTGCGGCCTTAGATGTTAAACGCTCGGAATAATTCTGTTCCCTGCTGTCAGCGAAGATATTCGTCCCCGGATAGCCTGCGCAGCACACACACAGAAGGGAAAAGAATGCATGTTTGAAGAGATGTATACCTTTTTTAGTGTCTAGACAAGGCTACTTGTTTGTTCATGTACTATCGAGCACATTATTAAACATTTAAGCATCAATGGAGTTCAGGGAGAACACAAAAAGGGCAAGTGTGGGCACTGAAACAAAGCGATGAGGAAACAGTGAGGGTTTGGAGTAGATGTTGTGATTGGTGTGTGTTTGTGTGTTGGGGGCTACTCCTGACGAGCATAGGTCTGTTAATTCATCTGATTATAAAAAGACAATTAAGTCCACAATTATACTTCATATCCCATGACCCCGGGACCATGGCTATACCCTTACTCGCTAACCCTGCCCTCATTCAAGAGCTAACAAGGGCTGACATTGGCTGACACAAGTGCATCTGTACAATGTGTGTGTGTGTATGTGTGTACTCGAATCTACTTTCCTGCACAGTACAGTATGCCCTTGGTGAAGTGGCTTTCATAATTATTTCACTTATATTCCCACACATCTGCACTCTCTCTCTCCACCTCTCTCCTTTCCCAATCACACTTTTCCTCATCATAATTCTTCATCACACCCCTTTCTCCTCCTCGTCCTCTTCTTCTTCTTTGCCTCTCTCTTCTCATCTCTCTGCCCCTCCTTAGTTTCTGTCTCCGCTTATCTTTCTTCCTCCCCTGTCCTCCGTCTTGGTCCAGCCTCTGTTCTTAGGAGCCATAATGACTGTCTTTGAAACAAGGGGGAGTAATGGTCACCTTGATAATGATGATGGTCGTGTTGGCGAAGCGGCAAGAGCGCCGGGGGCGGAGCGTAGGCTGTCAGTGCAAACTCACCCCGCTTGCTCTCCTGTCCCAACGTCAGAGTGGGAGCGAAAACTAGTGAACAGTAAAACTGGATTGTTCTTTTCTTTTCTTTCGCTGTTCCCCCCGTTAGATCAATACTCGGAGACCTGGGGCCAACACAATGTGCTGCGGGCTACTGGGCCTGTGTGGGCCCCAGACAATCCATCTCTATACACTTCAACTGGTGATGAGGGGGGGGGGGGCATGAAAGCGCCTTCATTAGCCGCGCCGAAAGACTCGTATATTTCTCACAGGGCATAAAAGGCCATTGTAAAAACGCCCTCTGTTCCCTTTCAAACATAAAACGTGTCAGATGGTACAAAAGGATTCCAGTCGTCACAGAGAGCGAGGATCATTACAGAACAAGTAGGCAGAGCAGACCATGCAAACTGAGCACGAAAATCATGATTACAGGCATATTGAGAGAGGGGAATGGGGTAAGAGTTTTGATGACTAACCTAAAAGAGAAAGCAGGATGCAAAGAATGAAGGAGGACAAATGGCCTTGAGGAAAACATGTACATCCCTACAGCTGTATATTTCCAGGTAGTCCTTTATGCTCCAGGCAGTTCTGTTTCTTTTTCTTTCTGACTTCCTGTGTGTGTACAAACCTTGAGTTAGGGGAGCATCTGCTGTAAAAGCTCTTTTCTGGAGTCCTTGGACAGATAATGACTGTGCTGCTGGTCTATTATCTACCACACAGGCCTTGCATGCCATTGTTCCAGCCTCTCCCAAACAGAGCTTCCACAATAGGGCCAGCTTTCTGGATTTCAATGGTCCTGTGTCCCCCCACCTCTCGCCACCCAACTGCAGGGAAACTGACCCCACACATGACCCTCAAAGGGAACTCAATTACTTGTAGGGTGCCATGGTCAAAGCTGTCTCTGTTTCCGGATGCCCAAACTGGCATTGTTCAGGTAGCAAATCACTGCGGGGAGGTTGTCCCTCATGAAATATTACTGGAATTCAGACACTGTGAATTCTACGGTGACAAAAGAAAAGAAATATTACGCTTTAGATATCAGTGCTAAGACCCCTGACAAAAGAGGCTGATTGAGACTGACCTCTGCTATATGTCGTACAGCAGACAATGTTGTATCTGTTACGCAAGCCTTCTTTATGCGATGAAACCCAGACAGCAATGACCTTCTGATCTGCGCCCATTATCCCCCCAGAATTCTTTTCAGTTTTGAACTCCAAAGCAAATGAGTCCACAGCCATGGCCGAAACTGACGCAGCGGCAGATATTTACGAGGATAAAAAAAACATAAAACAAAGGCTGGAAAGCAGAAAATAAAAAGATGAATAGAAAAGGGGGAATGAAAAGGCTGGAAATAAATTGAATAAGAACAAGATGTTTATCTGCAGACAACTACTGCATTCCATTTACCTGAGTGTTGGCTTAGGAATCCAAGTGAATGTCACAGTAAAATACAGTTTTTTTTTCTTATTTATTCTTTTTGCTACACCCTGCTCTCATCTGCACTTGGTGTTTTAAAGTGGGACTTTGGAAGAGAACAATAAACTAATTAAGACGGATGTTTGGTATTTTTTCTTTTCTCAGAAATTAAGATTTAACTTATTTTCTCCTGACTTTCAGCTCAGATGTTTGACTTCTGATTCCAAAATTCCGTGTTCAGTTTGTTCCTTCTTCATATGATTGTTTTTTTTTTTTTGGAATACATTGTTTGGCATTAATGTTTGGCCAATGCTTTTGAATAAAAGAGGCAAATGTTAAAGATGATTCATGTTCAAGCTTTCTTGTTTTGTGCTCCTGCACTTCACTTCAGATAGCTGCAAGTCTAAAGCGGCTTCTTTGGATTGACCTATTTAAGAAATTAGTGCGTGGATAAGACAACAAAAACAACACTTTGAGAAGGAGGGGAGAGGGGAGGGGGTTCATGTAATGAATAAAGTTCCCATATTTGTAAGGAAGCGGATCAACTTGTCTGCCCTGCTTAAAAGACTCATTACATTATTAAGCCACAGTGAAGTGATTTGTTTTCAAGTACAACAAGGCTCGCTGTGCTCAACATTAACCACCCATGTTGAGCTGTGGGTGTGTGTATGTGTGTTTGAGGGGGGGGGGGGGGGATGGAGGGGGTGGAAAGGACACCAGCTATCTCAGCAGATGTGTTCAGGATGGAAAGCCACTGGTGACCTGTGTTGGGAAAGACTGTAGTATTAGTCGAACAGCAAAGATTACATGGTACTTACAGCGGGTCGGGCTCCAGAGTGAGCACAGACAGAGAGAGGGAGGAAGTACGTACTGGAGACATAGTGGGACTGCCTTAGCCTGTCTTAATAGCTTTTCTGAAACTGGGGCTCTGTGTGTATGATAGAGTGAGGGCTAAAGACAGTGTGGAGTAATTCTGCGTGTTATTTTGACATGTCATATTTGGATAACAGCTGGAATTTTCACAAGCTGGAAACGAAATGTAATTCTGACAACGGTTAAACAGAGTCAACTTTCCTATGTACATCTTGGAGTAAAAACAATATTTTTTTTTTTTTACCACTGCCACTATTGATTATGTGCATTAATGAAGCAGGGAAATCTGGTTTGGCTAAGGTACTCCCTGTTGCTTCAAGACCTCATCAAAACTGTTTTTTATGAACAAAGTACGTGTTCACATGGTACTGGCTTTTTTTGTAATATTTAAAATCAAAATCTTACATATTCTGAGCCTATATAGCATTGAAGCCTGGTAGCACAATAGACAGTATAAAACATAAATGTCAACATTAGTTGCTGGAGATCTTGGCAGGGCCTGACTCCTAACTCCTGGCAAATCGCAATGGACAAAAAAATTGGAGCTGAAGTGGGTCAATCGCAGCAGCTAGCCACCTGTGACGGCACCCGCTCAAAGCCGATTATTCATGCATAATGTTAAACCTTAGCTTTATTTGAACTTGTGAGTTATGTAAAAATCAACACCCATACAGCTGCCATGAATGGAGAAATTAGCTACAGAGACCAGAATTATTGCAAACATAAAGTTGGGCATTTTTGCATGGGGGTCCATTGGGATTCACTTGCTTTCAGAACTGCAGTTTTTGTCACTACGACTGGCTTCATACCATAGAGCTCATGAGGCTGGGACTCAGTAAGCAACCTCTGCACGAGGCAAAACACAAACACTTTGGGACTTTGCAACCAAAAAACTTGAAACAAGAATTCTTGGACAAAAATTAAAACCTGTTAAGTGTTGTGTGTTCCTACATGATTATGTTCCATAGTTTAATGGGTGTCCTGATGCAAAAGGTTGAAAAAAGCCTTTCAGAACTGATGGATTACAGATCACATGTCAAAGTAGTGTCTGGTCACCCAGATGCCTAATATTCTCTAATTTTGTTGCTGTTTTTTAATATCTTTCTTTTTGTTTGTTGTTCCATCAATAGGGATTGTGTGCAGCACAGTTACAAGGCCATGTGATGGAAAGACACACCGCATCACGTGTCCCGCAGCAGCTTTGACCAAGAAAAATTGCATTCCTACCATTAAAAAATGCCCCACGGCTTTTTTGATTCTGTTGCACTTATGTGCTGTCATGTGCCTCTTTATATTAGTTGAATACACAAATTGTAAAGACTTCATAGCATGAAATTCATATGTTAATCTGTTGTACTTGTGACATTAGTTCTGACATTTGTTCCAGTTAATCTGATAATACCCCAACAAGCGTTATATTAAGTTCAGTTCAATCTTAAATACACTGTTAGGGTGCTTAAGCACATTAAGGACAGCTTGACCAATGTGACTGTGACTGCATTTTTATGTAAAGTGAGTCCAAGTGTATCTGAATACTATGTTCAAAGTGCAGGGAGGCCCAGCTGATGGAGATAACTTATCTCTGCCAGTCGGCGTGGGAATACTTCTGTCACTTGGCTGGAGCATATGATTGCAGGTGTATGCAGATTCTATCGGTAGCTGGGTGAGTCATGAGTATGGAGGCTTATCAGGAGTTTGCAGGAGCCGGCTCTCCTACAGTGGGATCCACAAACACCTGTTGAAAAGGAGCGCGGGAGCTGCTGAACTCGTCACGATAAGAGACAACGGTAAATGCACCAATTTCACTGAAGAGAAGGATGTTCGGAGATGTTCATCGGAAACAAACAAAAAAAAAAAAAGAGGCAGAAGTTGTCATCTGAAATGTGTTTCTCTGCTCTGAGGAAACACACAGGAGCCTGAGCAAAGGCACAATTTTGATATACTATTTGTGCTGCTGTTTCTTTCTTTTTGATTTCTATTGTTTTAACAGGGGTGAAATGTTGAAAACCAGACTGTCCACGTTGAATCTTTGTGAAGATTAGCGAGCGGAAAGCACATGTGCTCTGAGGGAGGTTCACCGCGATAATTACCAAGCGCTCCCGGTTGCATCTGCCTCATGCTAACTGGTGGCAAGCCAACCGACAACATGCACCGAAAACAACAGTCCCACTCTGCTGGCACTGCTGCCACTTGCTCGCTGCTTTTTTTTTTTTTAAGCTCTCTGTGTCTCTGCCTTTTTCTCTCCCTCTCTCTGGCCCCATCTGTCTCTCTTCCTCTTTCATCTCTTCTTCTTCTGCATCTTTATCACATTTCTTTTTTTTTTCCTTTTTTTTTTTTTGCTCCTGAGTTTTCTCCCCTCCTACTCTTGTTCCCACTCCTCTTTCCGTTCTCTCGCTCCTCGCTGCACCCAAGGCCATGTGGTCCAGGCGAGGTAGCAGGGTGACAGAAGCTGGACCCTTTGGTGTTGCAAGTTCCTTATCTCGCTTACGAGGTGCTGGCGTGCATGTGCACCAAGTGTTTGTGTGAGTGTGTGTGTGTGTGTGTGAGCAGGGCGCTGTTCTCGAGGGCAAAGTGAGGTGTGAGAGGATGATGCACTTGATACACTGTGAGGAGAGGAGGAAGAAGTGAGGGAAAGACTTCCAGAGGGAGGGAGGGAGGTGGTGCCCAGGACTGAGCTGCTTGCGCTGAGTACGCCTCCTACTGGACCTTAGTTTAGTCATCAGAGAGCCATGTGGCTCACACTGAAAGAAAATACCCACTTTAGTGAGTCATTAACTGTGAGGCTTTTCTTCACCTTAAAAACAGGACAAAATGCCAGTCTGGATGAAATGTATTATTTTGTTTTCAGCATTGGCATCTTTCCTATTTTCTGGCCTCTTTATGATATTATGATTTATCACTAAAAAAAGGATTTTAATGGGTTTAACTGCGTTTATTTCAGATTAAATATTGCATCCCATTTAGACAGAGTGTTTAACAGAAAAAATACTTAAAATTAAATACATTTAAAAAAAAACATTTATGAAAACTGATCAGTCATAAATAAATGATCTTATTCTTATTGTTTTGTGTTTTAATGTGCATACCTATTGTTGAGATAGTTTTATTTTCTTTGATGTTGATACTATTAAACTTTTTTTTGAGTTTAATAGTATTTAAAAATTGTACCTGGGCACAGACAGTGTAACTGAAATAAGGTTATAAATGAAAATAAAATATAAAAGTTTCATACTTCTTCCTATACACATATACATAATGTTGGTGGGTAACATTAAACATTTTAAGTTTGGGGCTTGTCCAATATGCTTTTCTATTTCAGAATCACATCAGCCTAGTGTGTTATTTTTCTCCTCATTTATCACATTAAAATTTTTAATCAGCTTGACAACTTGTGACTCATCTTCCTCTGGGGGGTCTTCAATCTGGCTCCCAGAATTTGCACTCTCCCATCAAAACTTTGAGCACAACAGTTTCTATTCTTCTGCAATATCAGTGTCACAGATGATCTTTGAGATGATGTAAAAAGGCAAATTTAGACTTTGAACATGCATACAGCATTTAAAATCTCCCCTCATCAGTGTAGACATGGCCTGAGAGAACAGAGCAGTGTTTTATGGATGAAGAGAGATGATGGGCCTCCTCAGCAGAGATTTCCGGGGTAAACATACGTACATCTAGAGGCAGAGGTCTTCGAATGCTTCTGCCTCTCTGCAGCTTGTAGCTGACAGACAGAGCAGAATGGCTTGACTTTTGGAGCGGAGCCCTTTTGTGTGTGGCACAGACGCCGAGCAGACATTGCACAGCCGTTGCGTGGACGTGGAGGCCTCGGGTCGCTGCTACACTGTTATTAAAAACAGTGTGATAGCATGTAGGCTGTTCCCTCTCTTCTCCCTGTTCTTCTCTCTTGTTTCTCTCCTTGAGCACGATCAATAGCTCCTCTCTTGCCCTCTTTGCAGTAACAGAACGACTGAAGTCCTCTGTTTGTCTTTTTGTCCCGTGTTTACCAGTGAGGCAGCTTTTATACCAGACCTGCTGACTATGTTTTACCAGAGCCGTCTCAGAGGCCCCCCTCTCCCACAAACATACATTTCTGTCACTGTTTATCTCATATGCTTCTCCTATCATCTTTCCCTCTCCTTCTCTTGCCATTTTTCATTCCTAAACTTCTCTCTGCTCTTCTCAGTGTTCAAAGATCTCAGCTTCCAAAACAGAAAAGAAAAAAAAATCACAGCCTTATTGTGAGTCTTCTTTAGCTGACTCGAGCACCCACCACCCACCCACCCCCAATTGGGAGACAAGTGTTTTTCAAAGGCGCTCTCTTGGAGGTCCTTGAAAAAGATAGTGACAATTCTCTAGGTTTTTCGAGTAAACTGTGGGGGGAAAAAAAATAAAACACATCCCGTCATTCAGTGCTACTAAGTGAAATGGCAATCATTTGCAACCAAAGGCTTTTTTTCTACATCAGTGTGTCTGTCTGCTTTTTGAAGTGAAATGGGTTTTTTTTAGAAAATTTTCCCTGTTTTTGACCTTTAGAAATGTCAGCTTTTTTTTTCTTGATTCATATTATAATATCCACAAACATATACATGTATATACACATAGAAACAGATTGTAACTATATCTAGCTAGAATGTTTTCTGTTTGTAGATATCGAGTACAATCATGTGCTGACCGAGGTCTTGAGTGACTTGCACCTAAGAAACAACTGCAACAGCCATCGACTATCTGCAGAAGGGATATGATGGCTTACTCTAACAGAGGCAAAAATCCTCATTTCCCTCTCATTTTCCTCTCATTTCCCTGCTCACTTTCCCCCGAGAGCGCTGTAAAATGGGTTCTATTACAATACCCATCACAAGCCCCCTTTTTAAAAAGTGGATACAGATGCACACACACAGGTATTCAGCATCCAAAGCATTCACATTACAAAGACTTGGCAGAAATGTGTGCGTTCAGGTGGAAAGACTCATATGCATAGGTAAATTGCATGAAAATTGTCATTCCGAAATGTTTTTAAACCAAACATAGCTTACAAAGTCACCAACACACACAAAGAAATGTACAGCAAGGCTTCTGATAGGTCAGAAAGCACATAATTCAATAAGTCAGATCTGTCTGTCACTTATCTTTGGTTGGTCTCTCAGAAACAGTCATAATACATCACTACATTGTCTATAAGTCCATGACTATAAGTGTTTCTGAGAGGATACTTGCCAAGACCCCAGGAACAGCTCCAGGCTGTCGAGCCAAACCTTGGAATTACAACTTATTGTTCCAAGATGGGATGCTATTGGGTACATTATTTTTGCTGGTTCTGTTTATTCATTCATAATCTTTGCCTGATAAACTTCTATTATCCATCTTTATAAAGGGAGAACAAAAAATCCAAATTGGTGTCAACAGGATGGAGCCACAGTCAACCACAAAGCAGCAACCCAAACTGAGGTAAGACAACCTCTTTTCCAATTGTTAAGTCCTCATTTTCCTTTAATGAAAAAAGATGACCTATTCCTTAATTTAACCAACTTCTTTATTGGTTAACTCTTTCCATACAGTACCTTTTAATGGACATTGAAAAAGAAATTGAACACAATGATTGTTTTTTTTCTGACAATTGGATAGTCAGGCCGTCATCAAGTTACCTGAGGCCTCAGTATGTTACAAACAAACAGCTTGCCAGATCTAACAGAATCTGAAATTCTCTGAAACTGAGGGAAGGCTGTATCCAACATCTTCTTGGAAACTCACCAAACCAGACAATCTGAGAATCTTTACAACTTACCACAGCGATTGGCCGAGTATGCTGAGGTGTGAAAGTAGGCCATGTTTGTTCTCTGAAGCTCACTTTATCACTTTGTCTTTATTCTTAACTTCTTCCATCATGTGTGCAAACATGTGCAACATCATGAATGCTTTTGAAGACAGACTCTCTGGAACTGCATCTCCACTACTGCCATTCAGACCATGTACACACACTTTGGCCATAGAACAAGATCTGAGAAGTCAGACCTAAACCTCTAAAGGCAAAAGTGCATCTGTCACAGTCATGAAGCCGGTCAGTCATCAAGTCAATGGGTCAGTTTCACTCACGTCTACTCAGTCTCTCAGTTTGGCAGGGAGTCAGGTAGTCAAGCACTCAGTCACCCAATCAGCTAGTCAATCAGTCAGAGAAACAGGAAGGCAGACAGGCAGGCATTATTCCTGGCTGCAGTCTGAGCTGATTCCCTTCGGCCCGGCCTGCCCGGCTCCAGAGACGGGTGAAAGAGGTGGAGCCAGGAGGCCTTTCAAAGGTCCATCCACAACGGACCTCATTACAGCTTCAAGAGATGCAGTCACACACCGCTCCAGCCATCCCACCACCCCGGAAACCACTCTGCTATCTTCTCTCTTGTTCTGTTTTCTGATACTCGTTCATTCTTGCTCAGCCTCACCATCTCTCTCTCTCTCTCTCTCTCTTTCTCTCTCTCTCTCTCTCTCTCTCTCTCTCATCTGTCTTTCCTAGAAGGGGCACGTCAGATGTAAACAAAGCACAACGCCAGCCACTAATTAAATAGATGAGCGGTATTAACATAACCTGAAAGCCCCAGCCAATTGTACCCCCCCCCCCTCCCCCCTCCACTTCCCTTTAATATCCCTCCTCCTCATCCCTCCATCCATTTTTAAATTTTTTTTCTTGTTGTTGTGATCCGAGCTGTGAGCGCCAATTGTGGGCAGTGTAATTACCATTAGGACAGAAAGCCTAGGATGTCTTTGATATGGTAATGATGCTTCATGTACACCCTGTACACCCTCCAACCCCCATTTCTAACCAGCACACACACACACGCATACACACACACACACACATGTCCAAATAATCTCACCCATGAATATCAAGTAGGGCAACTCGTCAACACCTGATAGTGATGGCTGCAGTTTTGCATGAGCTGTTCGGGAGGGGTGAGAGAGC
>JAOWBC010000904.1:10497051-10510358 GCA_028566105.1 Hypoplectrus providencianus | reverse complement strand
TGTGTGTGTGTGTGTGTGTGTGTGTGTGTGTGTGTGTGTGTGTGTGTGTGTGTGTGTGTGTGTGTGTGTATTGGGGGGTTGACCGTATGGAGACAGCTTGCAACAGTAACAATAGCTCTATTCCAGCCATGTTTCAGATGTTTCAACAAGAATGAATAGAGAAACCGTCCTTGACATGTGTCACAATGGTTTAAGTTACTCTTCGTACTGTATCTACCTGCTGACAGTGTGCTGAGCTCTAACATTCAAATTATTTGTATCATGAGGTATCAAAAGTGTTTTAAGTTCTGTGGAGACTGCTGAGAAGACTGGTGTCTATCCTTGGCTTCTACACCCACCCAAAGATATTTAGCACGAATATAGGGCTATGTTTGTACACATAAAAATTTAAGACAATTTCTTCTCCTCTCACCTCTCTTTCCACACCTTCTTGTCTAATCTGTACTTTCTGCATATAATGAAGTAAAGCCCTTGATGACACAACCTAAACAAATTATAAATAAATTAAATAACTCTTGCTCAGCATTTCCACATTTCACATGCCTTCCCTCCTCTTTAATTTTGCCTAGCTGACCTCAGGTAAATCATTACCATCATTGGCCTCACTTCTCCTCAGAAATCAGTTTACCAAACTAATCTCAAATCTAATTTAAGTAATCACATAGAGAAAAATATGTACGATGTAGGTCTGGCCAAAAATGTCATTCAAAATGTATTCTGAAATAACAACATCAGTTGAAATAACATTTAATGTATAATCCTGTTTGTACTGAACTCTTTTTCACATTTAATATTGGCTCACAATTAACAGCAAAATATATACTTTCAGTGAATTAACAGTTTTATTCAAGTACTTTTGTACAGACTGGACCATATGGGGTGTGTGTTAAAACACATACTCTGAAGTGCCTTTTGAGTTCATAAAGCCCTTACTTTTGCTTTTCCTCTAGTTCTTTCTTCTAACAACTGAACATGGAGCAGAGCCAGGGAGGGGTAAAGCAACAGATTTATGGGAAATGCTGATTTCATTTGAGAAAAACAAAATGCTATTCACAGCACCTTCTAAAAGCAGACCAGTGGCTAGACAGTCCTTTGAAAATACTAACTCACCATCAGGTCAAATTCTCATTCACTATCTCTCAGTTGGCCATGGCTGCAGTGACCACAGGACAGACTTCTTAGCATTACTCACCATTGTATTTACAGTGAAACCCAGGGATAAACTCACCCTTTGTTACCAAGCACTTACAACCTGACATGTGGTGTATACACACTGCAGAGTGGGGGTGGTGTGTGTATGTGTACATTTGTGCTTGTGTGTGTATTTTGGACAGCAGTTTGTCTCTTAAACTCAAACAAAAGAGCGTACATCCTCCATCACAGCTTTATCTGTTTATGCCATCAGCTCCTCAGCACCCACATGCCTGTAAACACACCAACCCACCCACACCGTGTCACACACACGTACACATTAGAAGGGCAAGCACCCAGGTAGGGCCAATGGCCCATGTCTTTGAAACAGTGTGGTCTGATCTAAGTGAAGTCTGTGCATGTAGCATGTCAAAGTTGCATATATATGTACTGTGCATGCATGATTCCACTGTTCACAAATTTTGGATTTTGGGAAATTATCCTTCTATGTAAAAAGAAGTCATGGATCCTACATACATACATACAAAACTATGAGTAAGTAAATATAAATTATGTACACAAATAGGTTTCTCCATCAACCACCTCATTGATATTGGCGTCCGCACTAAAAATATGCATTTATATATTAAAAAAAAAAAATAAAAAAAAAAATCCAATGATCGTTGCACATATGTATCTAAAACAATTGTGACCAAAAATCCATAAAACCTCTACTGGTGCTTAAATCTGAATGCAGACATAAGATGTGCACACTGTACCAATAGCCCCCAGCTAAGTAATGTTTTCATCTGACAGAGATCTTCCTCAGGCACTGTCAAATAACCATCACAAAGCAGTTTAAGGAACACAGTGACACAAATCACTCAGGTAGATGAGATCTGCGGGACTGAGAGTCAATCTACTCCTAGGCTGTACAAGAACATCCTTGCCTTCTCTTTCATCGTCCAAGGACAAGAGGAGCAAAATTTCTCTCTCTATAAAAAAAAGAGAGAAAGCCAAATTCACAAGGCCTTACTTATTAGAATCATTTATCACAACTGCTTTTAGGACAGCACCACAAATTATGTTAACTGGGTGACAATCCACCTTTTCACAATAAAACACCCCAGCTACCAGCAAGTGGAAAGCATTTATTTCTAACAGAAACATCATTAAATGTGTGATTCGTATGAGTTTTAACTTAAGCTCTGATATGGGAAGAAGCTATCTTTAAATATTAAAATAAGGCTGATATTTAAAAGCACAAACAGTAAAACAAGAATAAACTAAATTCTAAACCACAGTGGAAGCTACAATAGTACTGTGAGTCGAACACATGGACACAGCCCCATTTACAGGGACAGTCATGGTTTTTCCGTGGTCAGCCCATCTACCAAGTAGGACCGCTGTCGTATGTCTATCCCTGCTGTGAGGATGTATTGGAAACGCATGCCATCATGGCTTGGCTGTGCCTGGACCAAGCAGGACTTTGGAAAAAAAACTTTCTGAAGTTACAAGCAGATATGTTAAGGGAGAAAAAGTGCCTTTAAAACACATCTTTTGCTCTAACAAAAAGTATTACGTTACCAGCTACAAAAAAAGTTCCCTGCATGTTTCTGCTTTGTTACTCAAAGATAAAATTAAAAAATTAGGTTAAAACAGAGCTCTCAGTCTATGCAGATTCATAAATAAAAGAGCAAATGAAAGAGTGCAGTTTAGGGGCAACAGCATGTAGGTGAGCTATTCACAGAAAGTGTGTCTGTCACATTGACTCATGGCAAAAACCTGCTCTCCTAACCCCCCAACTCTGGTGCTGACCCAGTAGTTGAACATGAAACCAATACACAACAAAGTGACCCAGCGATGGGGCCTGTGACCCCGTTAGCGGAGCCCCAGCAGTACCCCAGTTTCACTCTGCTAACATTAAAGACAACTGGACAGCATCGAACCCAAGGGCTCCATTCTGAGGCTGCCCGCTTGGCCTTGTTTCCTGGACAGAGCGGAGGAGCGATACCCATATGTCAGACAATATAATGCCCTGTGAAGCGTACCCTTCAGTGGTGTCCGACAGGAAGGAGGAAAAGAGCACACATGCACAGACACACAATCTGATTTTTGAGGACAGGGCTTTCTGGATGGCCGCTCTGGCAGATGAAGAGACAGCAGTGACATAAAGTCTGTTTCAGTCAAAGTGTCAATGACTGTGAGCATGTGCATGTGCTCAAGTGAATGTGTTTACATGCATTTGTTTGCTTCTCAAAGTTTGTGTATGCCTTTGTATCCAATAACAATGTCCATATAATGTAGTCTTTTTTTTTTTTTTTTTACAGTACGTGCATGTGTTTATACTATAAATCACTAATAATATTTCTCACTTTTTGTCCCTTGTGCAGTTGTCATATGGGTCCTTTTCTTTTCTGTCCTCATGATCAACTAACCACTTTATGTCCAAACTAAACTGACCTGAGTTGCATCCTACTGTCAGACTGTTTACCTGTCTTTGAGGAGCAATTTGACCACAGAGGAATTTCAGTGCTTACAAAATTTAAGCAGGCTCTCTGTTAAAGGCCCATATGTCTCTTTTGTCTCAGCTGTCCATTGCTGTCCCTGTCTCAGACGGCTTTCATTTCCCAAACAAACAATCCCACTTTCCCTACCCTCCATATGCTGGCCATTTACCTCTTCAGCCCCATCACCCCTCGCACTCCCAGTGTCCCCGCCTATCCACCCTTTGAACTCCCAGTGCTGGAAAACGGGGAACACAACAAAATACACACAGCATCTGAGCAACCTAGCAGCCGCGGACATGTAATTCAAGACAGCAGACACATGGGTGTTTGTTGAGATATGCATGGTGCTTTACTACTAAAGTAACTACTACAAAGCTGACATTTCCAAAGCTCAGATTAGGATAAAACTGAAGTGTATGTTATCAACAATGTAATACACAAGACTAAAACAAATATATTTTGTTAGTCACCATTCAGTTAGCTTGTACTCAGGCCTTTTACTGATATTTCAAAGTTTCCGGACACTGATTTATCAGACATGGGAAATGTCCATACCAGTCTGCTTGTTTGGTCAGCCCAAATCCCAAGGGTGTTGAGTTGCTGATGAACAGCACAATTCATCACTCCCTGTGCACCTGATACTGAAATACCCAATAATTAAGCTTAAAGAGCACAGACAACGTTATGAGATATGGATAGTTACTTGTACATACTTACTATTGTTATTTTTTTTTTTGTTTGTCTGAAAGGAGAAAGCCTTTGTTCTCCAAAAACTACAATCTCAAGCAGCGTTACTCTGCTGAACATGAGGAACAGTGTGGAGAATGTGGAAGAAGGAAAGTTGTTCTGTGTACATAGCAGAAAGTTGGTGAAAAATAAACACTGGCCATGTTGCTCCCTCTCCCACAGGAGATGTCGAGTCCAATGTGAGGATTTGGTTCCTTTAGTTTTTTACTTGTGTATCTGGGTTGTTCGTCCCCATGGAGTTCCCCACACTTTTTTGACTCCCAATTCTCAAGAGAATGAGAGTTCCCTGGCGTGTTTTGCATAGTGTCCTACTGTATTTTGTGTACTAGTCATGGAGAGAGGAATGTCAGACTGGAAGTTGTGTATCATGAAACTTTGGACTGAATTTTGACAAGCTTTTAATCCTCAGTATGAAGGAAACAAAAAGAAGCAGCTCAAAAAATCACTGAATGTCTTTAAACGTCTTTTCTTTAGAGAATGCAGATAAATTGCACATTATTAATCAAAATACCTCTTATTTACTATTTATTTTCCTCTTACGAAAAAAGGATTGTTGTCGGTTCAACCCGCCAGATACATAAGAGGTGCATGTACTAATTCTCTTCCTTCACACACATGCAAAATCACAAACACACCCTCCATCCCCCCCTTTACCCTCCATGTCAGATGTACAGATATGATGCTTTACTGACTGCCCACTTGCTCCACAGAGGCCAGCTGAGAATGCCGATTGGCTGGATGCTGACTGTGTAGTCATGGAAACTGACTTGAGCCCTGTGTGTGACCTCATGAAGGCCACATAAAAGCTGGGTTACAGAGAGAGGGAAAGAGGGGGATAGGGTCTGTGTGTGTTATGAAAGGGAAAAACAGGACTGACAGCGTCACTCAACCCAGTTCAATGTGCATTTGTTTGCCATAGTTTCAGTCCCTTGAGCACTTATATATTTTAAAAAAGTATGTCTCTGTGTGTATGTGTGGAAATGGAGGACATGAAAATAGCAGCTGACCTACAAGCATCCCAGGAGAGGTGGCTCTGCTGAAGAGTGGATACCCATTGGAGACACGAACAACCCTGAAAAAGATAAACAGAGATTTAGCTGGATTTCACACTCAGAGAAACAATGGGGTTGTGACAGTAACATTGTGAAACGTGCACACAGTCATAAAACACCACAACAGAGATGTTACAGTGGCGAGAGGAGAAAAGAGGACAAATGAAGTGTGGAGCAGATGAGATCATCAGAGAGACTGAAGGAGAGTGGGGAGCTAAGCAGAGAGGAACAAACAAGGAAAATCAATGACTACAACAGAAGACAACAACAGAAAAGAGACAGCGAAATGGGACCTCTTGAAGATAAGAAAGAGTAAAATGAAAAATGAAGAGGAAAAAGAACTGACCGGTGAAATGCCTGGAACCACAGTCTGAGAAGTAACAAAGTGTAAAAGGGAAGATGTGGCTAAACAACAAACGCTTTGAACAACCAAAACAGTTTAAAAACTTTGTTTTTTTAATTATTCTTTAGTTAAATTTGCTCAGCAGAATAAATCCTTCCTCCAGGGAATCTATCCAGACCTCCCTTTTTAGAATGCAGTTTGAAACACTTGTTCTCCAAATTTGGAAAATTCACCAGTTAATTGTTTTGCTGTTGTGTTTGCTTTCATTGTTCATTTCATTGTGTACTCATCATGCAGTCTGGAGCTGCACCAAGCCAAGAAATGGTCTGGCACATAACCCACCATTAAACCACAAATTGATGTTTTTTTACTTTGCAAATTAATTACTGAGCTTTTGGAGGTACAGTTAGGGACTCTGTGTCCTTCAGACAGAGCAAGGCTAGCTAGTTTCTCACAGCTTACACATGGTCTTAGTGATCGGCTTAAGTTCATTTGCATGACGTCAAAGTTGCCACAGTGTTGGACTGTTTACATCACACCTCATGTTGTCCTGTAATCAGGAGCCTTGAAGTTGATGTGATGTTCGCATTATATGAATAGGTCTGTCATCATTCGATATATAAAAAGATCTAATTTTTTTTCCCCCATGTTTGATATATTATTGTTTTCACAGTGCAAATGTTAACTAACTAAAGCATGCAGTGTGTTACTTGAAGCAAAGTACCCTGACAGTTGCCCAATTCTGGAAAGTTTGACCGGTGTGGTGCTGTCTAATACTTTCATTGCCATAAAACAGATGTTTGTCTGCACTTTCTCAATTGAACAGCCTAGTGTATGTGGTGAAAGGTGCAGTTTTAAAATCAGTGAACAAAAAAACATGCTGTTACTACTGCCAGTCACTTGTCAGATTGGTGACATGCAGTGTTATAACTCCACATTGTAGCACCAGCTCAGTTCAGATGGAACCTCGACTGAGGTGGTACCAAAAAGTAGCAAGTAAAATACACAACTTCTGCTCATGGAAAACCAAAGAAGGATTGCCACATTTGTGCATATGCTCACTGAAACAGTCCTTCTCACAGTGTGAGTGTACATGGACAAAGCTAATGAAGGCAAGGACAAAGACAGCTCATTACCTGTGTGAAATACAAACTGTGGGTAAACATCCAGATCAGTGGATCTCCTCTTGGCAGGCCGCAGTTGCCTTTCTGACACATCCAGCCACAAAACCACCACCCTATTCCCCTTTTTCCAATCCAGCACCTCCCACTTAAACATCAGCCATTAGATAAACACTTACACACACACACTAATACACACAGAGACACACACACACACACCGTTCCATTTATTACTCTTTAAAAAGGTCACTGTTTTCTCTGGCTAAGCGCCCCGCGCTATTGATAATTTTATGCATAAACAAATGGCAAATTTGTGCCACATAAATATGTATTAGCAATTAATAATGGTGGTGTGTGTGTGAGGGGACGCCAGGTGCATGCCGAGTGGGGCAGGCTGTCTGCTGGTGGAGGCACAGAGCTGGACTGGTGGCTTTATGTTGCTAGCTGGTGTCCCTCTTCTCCACTGCGTCTGCACAATGGCCACTTATGTGCACACTAGCAAAATGACACACAAAAAAGCCTGAGAGAAGCACAAACACTAATACATACAGTAGACCCACGACCCCATACTAAAGACACACGTAGTAAGTTGGAAAAAGTTAATGCTTATACAATAAACATAAACTGCATATCACACCTGAAAAGAGGTAAATGTTAATTTTCATGGTTGCATATAAATACACACATGCACATGTGGACAGACACACTCAAACAGAGCAGCATTTGTGCACAGAGGCAGGCGTGAGGAAGTGGTGGCACAGCAGGCTTAATGTCCTCTCTCTCTCCCAGCTGGAGAACAATGCATCCATTACATTTCACACACCACTGAGAGCAAAGTAAGACCAAACACAGGCTGGAGTGATGTAGGTGCATGTCGGATTCATGACAGGAACATAAGCAGGAATCAGCTGTGTGGGTCAAGCTGAGTAGGGCACTGATTTAGTTTGCTTGTTGCTTGTCCTAGTTTTATAGAGTGTCTTACATGACAGAAGTAAAAAAAAAAAAAAAAAAAAGCTGTGCCAATCAATAGATGATAAAAGTAAGGATGAATCTTTACATAAGTTTTTTTTATTATTATTCTGTTAATTTTATTATTATTCTTTCACAGTATAAGAGTTGCTTTTTATTTTTCTAGATGATTATGACCTGTTGACCTTTGTGGAAAGTGTACAATGTTTATTATATTTACATTTATTTTTCCTGAGTTAACAAGAAAAAGTTAGCAACATAAAGAAGCCTGGCTGTGCCAAATGTTATGAAATAGCCTTTTTTGTGACTACTGATGTGTGCTAATGCTGGGAAATAGGACAGTATTAATTAGGATGTGCCTATGCAGGGAGTTAAGTTTACTGACTTGCAGTTTAGAGATTTATCTGATGCTTTACTCATGGAAAGGTTCCCATGGAGATTTTGACCTCTAGTGGCACTACAGAGATGTGTCTCTTTCCTCCTTTTCTTGATCTGGTGCATGTGGAGTACATATTTCTTCCAGTGGTTTCACACTATTCCACTGATCAATTGGTGGCAGTAAGATGCATAGATACACAGCACAGTACCTGTAAAGGAGGTGAAGCAGAATGCAAGCTGGCTCTTAGATGTAAAAGTTGATTTAACATGTGAAAGGAAATGCATCTGACAGACAAGTTTGCTAGACCTCATAGATTTAGCATGTCACACAACCATTATAACGTTGAAGAACTTGCTGACAAAAAAACAGAAGTGAACTTTTCAAGCTGATAGCCGGCTGCTTTTAAGTAGCTACTGAAGTAATAGGAAAATGATTTAAATACTGTGTAAGCCTTTTGAATAAATTTGACCTGAGTTACTTTTAGGACAGCAAAACTGGCAAGGGATATGTAAAAAAATATTGAGCAAGAAGTTGCAGTGGATGTGTGTGTGTGTGTGTGTGTGTCCATCTGCGTATGTGTGTGTGTTGTCCGTCTGGCGTGGTGAGAGCAGGCTGGCTCCCCTGTAGAGCACTATCACTCTGCTTGGCTAAACACAATCACACAACCTCAGTGCAACTCAAACGGCCCACTGAGAGACAGAGAGAAAGAGAGAGACAGAGCAGGGAGCCTACGTGGATATATATATGTGTGTATGGGTTGCATGTGTGTGTCCCCTATGTGCACTTGTAGGACAAAAGGCAGACCCATCTGTTCCATTGTCACAAGGTCTTTAATACGGATCAGATAAACATGACATTTGGGATGAGTGGCCAAGCTCACGTCATAAACCCTGACATCAGACCCCTGTGTATTACTGTGTATGGTGTGTGTGTGTTTGTGTGTGTGTGCATTTGTGTTGCCCTGTTTCTATCAAACTGAAAGAGCTAGCACATTTACCTGCGCATATGCTACTAATGTGGTTATCATCAGTCTCACCACTATTTAAATCCTATGTGTTTGTTTTAATCGCTACTGTGTATGTACTGGTGTATTTACCTTTATGTGTGTGTGTGTGTGTCTATGAGTTGTATAACCTGCTCCCATTCTCAGAGGTACAGGGCAGGGCTGACACACTGGATGTGAGGCGGCTGTTGGAGGATTAGCGGCCCATTGGCCTAATCAGAGGAGGTAATCAGACTATTCTCAATCATGACAACAATCAGCAGAGAGAGACACACATCTGCCTATTGAGCTCAGCTCTAATGCCATAATAGTGATGAAACATCTGGTCATTTGGGGCTCAATGCAATCAAGAAGAGGGATTGGGACAGTTGCAGATGGTAAACCTATAGTAATTATCTGTTTTTAAGCAACAGAGGGATTCGCACAACACTCAGGTTCACAGGCCACAGTGCTGCAGTAACAATGAGCTCACACTGTGAGAAACATGTCAGTGGTGCTGGAGAGAAAACAAATTTAGTCTCCCATCACTCACAGCATCTTTCTGTGCATTTAATTTGAAAGATAACGCAAATTGACACACACAACAGCCTTGACTACATATGTGCATTCTGTATGTATTTTCCTGTCCATAGATATAAAATTACAATAAATAAAAACAACATTATTTGTTCATACCCACAATGGATAACAAACAGCAAATGCCAACATCACTGTCTTTTCACTGGCGATTTCAGGTGATGATCCACAAGCAGAAATGCATTGAGCAGTGTTTGACCATAGATAGCTTTGTTCAGAGCTAGCTGTGTTATACATATTAAAACCTTCCCATTTTCCCATCAGCTGGACAAAATGCTGCCAACACTGGCGTTACCTTGTGAAAATTTCATTGCAGCCGTAAAAATTCAGTTGAATTTTTTGTCAATTTATTTTTGGTGCGTGATATGTTACTTTTGAATAGAAAACATATTTTTCATTGCTGTTTCATTGCTAAAGAATATTATTCCAATACTTTGAAAATGTTATAACATAACTTAGCAGATGAAACTTCTCAGGAGTTTAAAAAAAGGGATTCTGCTCTTACAGAGGGTTCCCCTGCTTTGTTTCCTTTGCCCTGCCCCCTCAAACCAACTACTGCGACCACATTCCACAGTGTCTGAACCTGCAGCCCAGTAGGCCAAATTACCTGACTAACTACACATACACACAGAAAACACACACGCGTCTGTATTCTCAAAGAAAACTGACCCCCACTGGATACCCATGAAGAGTTACCAAACTAATGCATGGCCATTTGTGCAAAGACTTGAGTGTGTGTGTGTCTGTGTGTGTGTATGGATATGCTTGTTTCCTGTCTGGCAGTATGTGTGTGTGTATGTGTGTGTGTGTGTGTGGTTGCTCTGAGACACAGAGTCCAGTCAAACGCTCCAGTGGAATAAAAGAGCCATTGTTCACCAAGGTGGTCCCTGTAGGACCTCCAATCCCTTTACAGTTGCACACACGCACGCACACACACACACACACACACACAGAGTTAGACAGAGACATATACATACATATACACTACACTCACACATTTAAACATACACACAGTTCGTAGGCCACCAGACAAACACACATAATACACACTCCCCTCTTTCTAATCACAGCTTTGTGCTGGAGGGTGGCAGTTGCACAGAGGTAAATATTTGGGTGTGGGATGTAAATGCTGGTCTCTGTAAATCACACACGCACAGGCACAGGCTCACACACACACGCAGGCACACACACTCATGGTAGTCTGTGTAATTCAGACATAGCTACTTCCTTCCTGTGGGGTGATGATGTTTAGTCTCACCACACCGCAATCTGATTGGTGCGTTTGATCTCATCCACTTCCTGTTTAAGAGCACTCCGAGCCCTTCTGGCTCAGATCTGGGATCAGCCTTCAATGGCGAGATTCACACGTACCACATGTAGGAGGGTTGATAGCTAACCTGAGATCAGATCTGTCTGCCGAAAGGCTGATTCATCCCAACTGTCTGCGTCATCTGGAAAATGGGAGCATGCTGGATGAATGAATTGATGTCCTGCAGCAAACTGTTGCATCATCTCGTGCCTTTTTGTTGTTGTTGTTGTTGTTGTTGTTGTTCTGTTTTGCTTTTTTGCTACTGGGATCATGTGCAGAAGGAAGCGGCAGGCATTTTTTGTGAGGATTTTTTTTTACTTCCACAATACTATTAATAATTAATTAATTAATATTCTTGTTCAGGCTCACACCAGCCTCTTTTTCCAAGTATGATCACAACTATTAAACAGGCCTAAACATAGCCAAAACCACACAAGACAGTGTGAACAACCTATTTCTGAAAGCATACACACCCCTTAAGTGTCTCTTGGTTTGCGCGCTTATGTGTGTTGGGAGAGTGTCAGAAACTGCAGGGTATAAAAGAGAGCATGAGACGTTACGTCGTTATAAGCACTGACAATAAGGCCATTTTTCTTTTACTGCATTCATGTGGTATGCCATTTGTATGGTCAATTCAGTGTAATGTTTGCAGGAAATGGTGACAATGTGTTGCATTTATTAAATCTTTTTGTGTATTATGTGTTGAGGTAATGCTTGAATAAAATTTAATAGGAACAGCAATTTAACAAAACTTCCTGAATTGTTAAAAAAAAGAGTACATTTGGTAGTGATGGTTTTGCCTCTGTTAAAAAAGAAATTTGGGGCAAATGGAAACATTTTTTTCTTAAATGTTCTGAAACAAAATTCCCACACACCCCTTTATCATTTTTTTTATGGTACTAGGGTAATTTACTTGTTTGGCCTCCAGTTAGCAACCTCTGCTTTTTCTACTCTCTTTGCTGGCAGATTGCAGCTCCATGTAGCCCATATTGCCAACTTCTGACAAAACTAACATAGCCTTTGACTCTCTTGAAGGAAATGCACCATCATTTGCATTTCTTTCTTTGCACCAAATTTAAAAAGATGAAATTGATCCGTGTATTGACAGCAAACAGGGCTAGTGACTGCAAGTCCCACTGTAACCTTTACTTTTGTGAAGATTAGAATCCAACTAATTGTTGAAATTCCTTGTTGATGGCTCCTTTTCAATGTAATATGAGGTCTGATCACAATGGCCTTGAATCCATACTGAATGTCTTCCCGATGAATTATGTCCAGTGCCAAAGTTCTATTCCAGCACAGGATGTAATGTGTCCTTTGTTCAGCAAGGAGGATAGTAAAGGATCTGCTGTGCTAGAAAAGAACAGATGCATAACATAGATTTTACAAAAAGACCAATGACATAAAAATGAAGAAAAAAACATCTTGATTGCCCCCTGGTGACTAGCCACCGTGTAAGTTAAAAATAGGTGAGACTCCAATAGCCTGGCTCCAAATTCAGTACAATTCAGACCCTGGCTCTTAATGACCAGCAGAAGACAGCAGCACGCATACCTATTATTGGTACATTTTTGTTAAACAAAATTAAGAGAAAGTGGAAACGTGTTATCATTTTTCACATAAAGTCTGGTTCATATACAGTGCTGGTTCATCATATATGTCTTTTAATGGGAGTGGGGATTGCAGTGCATACTTTAGGACACATTTCAGTGCATATTAATTTAGAAGTTTTTTAGTATTCTTTAAGTAGTATCCCTAAGATAAACCTGTAACATCATGTAGTAAGCCTATGACTTTATATTTTATTGTGATGCAATTACTTTAATGTTAACTAAACAAAAATATAAAATAAAATGTTAAGATATCAAAATATGTCTATGACTATGCCTCCCGTGACCCGGTCAACTGAAGCTGTGGACCTTAACATTTTCTCATAATATCAGAGTACAATCACCAACTAGAACGTTCATTGTGTGTTTTCTAACTGTCTGTCTGTCTGATGAAACCCTCCAGTAAACCTCTTGATGTCCAGACCAAACAAAAGCCTTTGTGCAGGCAAAAGCTTGCAACCACTTCAATACAATTGCACACTGGGCAGCTTACTCATCTAACCCAGGCCCTGGCCTGAGGAGGAGGCGGGGGGGTGGGGGGGGGGGGGGGGGTGGTT
>JAOWBC010000904.1:10416184-10448612 GCA_028566105.1 Hypoplectrus providencianus | reverse complement strand
TGTGTGTGTGTGTGTGTGTGTGTGTGTGTGTGTGTGTGTGTGTGTGTGTGTGTGTGTGTGTGTGTGTGTGCGTGCGCACACTTGCTGTGCTCCACACCAGCTGTGCCACTGCACACCAGGAAAGTGCTCACGCCAAAAAGAGCTGTCTTCACCAAGAGCCAAAATTCATCCAGCACGCACCGGACCCCCTTACACACACATGCACACACATATGTGCATTCATGTACGTACAGACTGAGGCAGACAAACAGACAGGACCTCAGTTAATGAGGCATGAATCTGGTGGTGGACACAGCTTACACCCTGAGTTTTCAGTTTGAAACTACTATAGTGAATCTTCAATTAAGGCCCGTGTGTGTGTTTGTGTGGGTACGTGTGTGTGTGCACGCACATGTGTCTAAAGAGCCAAACAGCCAAGGGCTCTCTGGTTTGATGACTTTCTGTTATGACTCCATTATGCTGATGGCTTTGGTTCTGTTCCAGGTTCTCTGTGAGTGTGTGTAGGGTGGCAGGAAACCTCAGCATCATTAAGGATTGTGGGAGCGTCTCTTCAGAGCCCGGCTCATCCCCAAAGTTGCTGAACCTCTGGAAAGAATGGCACTCTGAGTACTTTTATTGCACCTGGAACTACCAACTCACTCCCAACTTGTCACATTTAGATGCCTGGTAAGGTCCCCTTGAAACACTTTTCAACCCATCGGGTAGCAATGTAGTGTCATTTTTCAACAGGCAGGGGATTCTAATAGTCCTCCATGGCTATGGTTCCCAAACCTTTCCATGTCAAAGAACACATAAACAGACACATAGAAGACTGTTATTTCACACAATTTTGTCTGGGTTACCCATCTATTTTTTTATTTTAAAAATGTTATTACAAAAAGTGTATAAGCAAAAAAGTAAAATTCTGTAATTAGTTCAAGGACGGAATTTGTAGTGAAATTCCCCATTTTTACAGGGACTCTGAAAAAAACATCAAAGCACCATTGTTCTAAAACAGACAGAGTCATAAAAATGTGGCCATAGGCTCTTTGCTGAGATGAAATTTAGGTTTGGGCAATGAAGCTGGGTTAGTTTTAGGAAAACCCTCTGGTTTGAGGAAAAAGAAGTACCTTTGTTATGAACATATGTGTGGAACAAACTTCAGTATGCTTAAGCTTGCAATGACTTGTTGGTTTCACACAGAACACAGATGACGCCTCTTGGTGAAAGAAAAAATTGACATCTACAAAATTTTACTATACATATAAAAGTTACTTCGGGATAAATAAAGCTTTGAATCTGTTATTTAATCCCATCCACAGCTGTATTCTGGATGTTTATTGGGAGGCAGCAGCCATGGCGGCCGGGTTACTGTAAGTTATTGTGCAGTATTGCATGAGACATTAGCCTACTTCTGCTAATTATTTTGGACAGTTGTGTGTTTGTCATTAATTTAAGCTTAAAAGGAGTTAAAGTGGGGTGACACACTCGCCGCAGAGCCAGCGTATTGCAGTGAGAATACAAATATTGCTCATACATTGTAAATGTACAGTAGTTTTGGTTGTTGCATTACAGTACATGGTCGTTGTACATGCACTGGTCGTTGTGCATTTGTTTCCCAGGCCTCTTCATCACACCTACAACAGGACACTCCATTCGCTGGGCGTGCGTCCAAACTAGAAGAGAACAAAGGTCATGAAAAGGTTAGAAGATGGTCCTCCGGGGCTCGAGCAGCAACAAAAAGCTCATGTCGCTGAACACTAAACTTCTCTTGTCTGCCGCCGCTTAATTGCGAGCAAAACACAAATCAAAAAATAAAATCAAATATCCGTGAGCAAATCTGCAAACTCAGCCACCAACAGAACACAACACAACAGAGAAAAGGAACCATAATAAAAATCAAAACAAAATGTTCCCCAATCCGTGACAGCCGCAGAGACAAATCCAATTATTTGTGTCTCATGTTGCAAATTTGTTCTAATGGTCGAAGTGAGAAAGTAAATAAACGCCTGCGAAGGGGAAACAAAAGAATGTGATTTCTAATTAACTTGAAAGAGGAACAGCAGGGCGACTTAGTAAACCCATCTTTCATCTGCTGCCTCAGACCACTCGTTTGTTTGTTGCACAATGTTGTCTTCAAGAGGGGCGGGAGGAGGAGTGTGTGTGGGGGGATAACACTGCACTGCTTCCATCCAAATGAAATGTCAACAGATTTAACAGCGCTGTGGAAGGAACGCAGCATTTTCCAGCGTTTTGTCGATTTTATTGTTCATTAAGCTTTGCTGCCGCCCATTCCCCCCCTCACCAAATCTTCTTCCTCCTCCTCCTCTCCCACTTGTTCGAGGCTTCATTTGCAGCATCTTGGCTTTGAAGATCACAAAAGGCTGAGGCAATAATTGGGTTTGTGCAATTACAGCGAGCTTAATGAGAGAATTCAGGAGTTTGTCTTGCCCCTATCTCCAACTCTCCACACTTCACCATTAGGCCAGCAACTCTCCCTCTCTCGCTCTCCGTCTCTGAAGCACCAAGATGTTATCGGATATAAAGACACGGCTAACACACATCATGCATGCACACAAGGCCTGGATGATGGAGGAAGCAGATATGCTAATCGCCTGACCAGAAAGACAAAGCAACAAAAACAGATGCAGCACAGAAAGCAAACGGAGCACAAGAGAGAGACAAAGCAAAAGAAAAGAGGCCAGAAGTCAGTAGTCGAAGAGATTAGTCGCATTAACTTATCAAAGAGTTTAGAGGACATTTAGGAGATTGGGGAGATGTTAAAATGTGACACACAGAACCACTATCTGCTTGTATCGTTTAGATGTGTGAGCCTGCAGGACATGCAGAGCAAAACCCAGTCAAACTTTATGATTCATAGTCATCTATAAAACAAGATCGCAATGACCTTTATTTGTAGCGCAGGAATATTTGTGAACACACCAGTAAACCAGAAATTTGAAATTTCTTATAAGGTTTAGTTTAGTGTGCAAATTTCAAATTTCTATCTGTAGATTCAAATGTAGTATCCATATCCAGGTCTTCTTTAAATGTGCTCATATAAAACTTTGAAAGTATAATAATACAAGTAAAAGTCCTACATTTATGATGCTACACCACTAAAATATTTCAGCAAAATTCAGATTCTAAATAAATGTGACTCCTGTGACTAATGTACTGTTTCATGATGTGAGAATATATTAGATTATATCTTATTCAAGATAAATATATATATAAATTATGCTGAACAAATATGTATTAATTCCTTCAAAACTTTTGTGAAATAATTAAACTGGTATCATTTTATACTCGCTTTGTCTCAAAATTTTAACAATCAACTGTATTTAATGGGCTTTTATGCTTTGTGCCTGTAAAATTCTAATCTAAAAAGGAAATTAAGTTGTCAAATGAATATAGCTGAAAATAAAGTATATTACTTTTCTGTGAAATCTTGCAATAGAGTATAAAGTAGCATAAGTGAGAAACATATCTCATTTTGACATCTCACTGTTTTGAGTCTTAATTAAATAAAGTTTATCATGTTCAAAATGTGGTGGAGTATAAGTATATGACAGATTTATCTTACGCTCTGGTGCAGTGAAACTGAGTTGTTAGAATTTCAGTTTAAATTGTTATTTTTGTGACCTTTGACTGGAATGAGCAGAAAGATTTGGTGTTAGTCTGATAGTGATCTGAACCATGTGCCAGCTTTTCCTAGTGCAAGTTAGAAAATGAGCATTTAAGCTCATAACCCAACTAATAATGGGCTCATTACACAGCACAATTACAGAAAGTCGGTGATACATAACACGCTCATTAACACAAATTAAGCCTTGAGCAAAGAACATTATGAATCTGTTTAAACCTGTAGCACTGCGTAGACTGAGGTGGCGTGTTTTTACGCCATGTACAATATTAACCACCATTACTCATTACCTAATAAGATGTTTCACTTACTATGCACTTGCAGGCAGGATAATGCAAGCAGTGGGTATATAATGAATGAGAACCAATGTGTGTTGGTTAGAATATAACAACTTATTACTATGATCCCTTTGACTCACACAATTACCACTTAGATAACATATAGTGATTCAACTATAGAGAAAATTCTTTTTTAGGTCTTGCACTTACATCTTTTATTGTGTAGGATCATCCTTTTCTCCTACAATTACATGACTGAATGCTGAATTCAAAGCAACCTATTACGACATTAAAATACAGTCTGAGGGTGACAGGAGTGTAAAGAACACAGCTGCTTAACCAGCTGTTACTGAGCTCAGGAAAAGATCTGTGGGTGTGTTCGTGCATGCTGAAATGTGTGTATCTGTGCAAACACCAACCAGAATATCCAAGAGTTCCTCTTTCAACCGTGACGACAACAGCAAGTTTTTATCCTGACTGGGGACGTCCAAGTTCTGAAACACACAGAAAAACACGACTTAAATAATTGGATCGGCTCTGTAAATTGACTTGTTGCAGTATAAATAATGAGAAACAGAGAGAGTATTAAGTCAAAGCATCGAGATATTAAAACTAGAAGCCACAGGGTCCTGAAAACCTTCTGAAGACGAAACGATTTGTGTGGTCACAGGAGACCCAAGGCCTCAGTCTTAGCCAAAGTAACAAAGCTTCTACAAGTAAAAAAAAAATAATAATAATAAGACTACTTTCTTTTAAATTATGTTCTTTATCGTGTAATCAGGACAGAATTATTTTTTTTCCCTCCAGCAACTTTAAAGTTAACTGATTAACATGTTACATCTCACTGCATTAAAAATTTTAAATTCTAAAAACGTTGTTTGTTGTGGTGCAGGGTGACTTAACTGGTTGCAAAAAGGGTATATTGCAATCTGTAAGAAAATGGCCCCACTTCTTATTAAAAATGATCCTCAGGAAATGATGATTCCATTAAATTAAATAGACGACAAAGCAGGGTATGCTTTAGGACGCTGCTACATGTTGATGGAAGTTGCTGCTGCAGTAAGATGCCAAAAAGAATAAAGGTGCTGTGCATTTATACAGGCTATGTTTTACACAATATTATTCAAAAACTAATAGTGAAATGAAAGTGCTAAACAAACTAGCCAGCTGGTTTTTCCTTTCTAACGGTAGGCCACCTGGCCCTGTTGGGCTGGAAACATGTCTTATCTTCCCAGCTCTGCTTTCTTGTCCAAATATGGTTTCTTCTTACACCCAAAAACCAAGTTAGCAATACTAAACTGGCTAATTACTTCTATTGATCATAATTTTAACTATTAGGTCTACTTTTTATTAAAAAAAATGTTTTGTTGTTGTTTTTCAGGGGACTGGCACTGCTATCTCTCCCTCACCAGTGGTTAAAATAATTTTTTTGATTGGCATTAATTGGCTGCAAAAATCAAAACAGCTGTGGAAATACGAAAAAACACCCATGGCAAAAAGACTAAGAATAGAAAGACTCATAGAGGTGGATGGGCTCTAATTTTATAAACTGACAATAAAATTAATGCATAAGCTGTTGGCAGCTGGTCAAAAAAGGCCTTCAGATTGAAACTGATGTCCTTATCTGACTCTCAACAGGAAAAGCTCTTGTTAAATTGTGGGCTATTTGTTAAATTTACTATAAAGTAGCTAAAAAGGTTAGTGGTAGATTTCAATTTGTGTTAGCATACTAAGCTCCATGACATTGTCTATTTACTATTGTTAGCACACCCCAAGTGATAAAAGCCACTGCGTGCGGCTGCTTCTTACCTCTCCCTGGTAAACAACCCGGCTAATACTGATGATCAGGGTGGCAGTGCCGGTGCAAAACATCTCTTTGACTCGCTGCTCCTTCACGGCAGAGGACAGCTGGCTCATGTTCAGGTAGCGCTCTGACACCTTAAACTCACCCTGGGCACAGACGAGAGAGAGAAAGAGAGGAAACGTGATGGCGAATTTGGAATACTTATGTATTAGTGTGATATTTATGGTTTTTCTCTTTACTCACCCATTTCCGTGTCAGTTCCAGGATACTCTGTCGCACTACACCAGGTAGTATGAGGCCGTCCAGGGCTGGAGTTGCAAGTTCCTCCTCTGAATAAAAAAATATTCATAAATTAAATCATATATAAAACCCTCAAGAAAAAATGTGATTGCTGAAGGTGCTTTAGTTATTATCTTTCACAGACCAGTGTGAAAAAATAAACAGATCCCTCACTTAAACTAAAGTACCAATACCACACTGTAAAATTACTCCTCTACATTCAAAACTTACTGAAGTGAAAGTACAAGCATCAAAATGTACTACATCATATCAGGTAGTTCTTAAAAATATATCATTAGATCATTTGTATTGATAAATTAAATGGAAATATACTAGACGCAAAATACAAACCTCAAATGGGCTTAAGTACAGTACCACTGGTGTAATGTAACTGTTCTGCCAGTAGAGTTTAAGGAGTTTAAGTCAGTCATTTTGTATCCCTGGCACTTACAGATCCTAACCTGAGGGGGAACATTGTTTACATGGGTAGTGTGTATTGAAGTTGAACCACTAACCACTCCTAAATGTTCAGCACAACAAAACTGTCTTTGATCTGGCAAGCAAAGTTGTGTTAGTGCAACTCACCGCCATCCTCATTGATCCAGTGCAGGAAGTAGTTTGCAACGCTTGCCTCAGTGATCTGGTGGTCTTCTCCATACAGCCACATCATGTCATGACACCCATGACCGGCTGCTTCTTCTAGGGCGATCATGCAACACCCATAGTTCCTGCAGAAATTTAAAGTAACAAAAAAATTCAAACTACTTCAGCGCCTGCAATTTTGCATGCAAAAAAATAAAAAATACATGCATACAGTATTGGCCTACCCACCCTCCCAACTTGCACTCTCCTGATCCTCCTTTGTAGGCTCGTGTGTACTTTGGGTCTGCCAACAACCTCCTGTCCTCCGTGTACATGAAGATGTTCACTCGGGTCATGATCACATACAGCAAGGCCTCGCTAGGGCACTTAATACCCAGAGATTTCTGTCATCGATGCATAAAACCAGAGAAATTTATTTTAAATGTAATTTAATTCAAAACAATAAAGTGTCTCCACATCTTATTACAGCTTCTCATTTGTTCTTACGTCGGTGGCAATAAATATTGGTCTGATGTACAGACATGCTGAGTCTGTGTAGGGAACCCAGTCCTGGTCGACCTCTATCAGTTTTTTCATACACTCCAGCAACTCTGATCCGTCAAAGGCCTGAAGGAGGGAGAGTGGAGGGTGAGTGTGACAACAGAAAAGTGAACAGGGGGTATCCGTGGCCCTTCAATGAAATATTGAATAAGACAGGTTCAGGTGAACTGGTTACTGTTGCTTTTATCCATTCATCCATTCCTCACACATCCTACTTACAGGTAGACTTATTCTTTTAGCAGACTTGGACATTCGTTGGATGTTTAACATTGGCCTGAAGAGACGCAATTTGTTGTCCTTCCCACGGCACACCTTCATTCCTTCAAACAACTGTAGAGAAGAGAAGAGAAGAGAAGAGAGTTGAGGTCAACACAATAGTCGAGATTTTGGAAATACTCACATCTTGGGTTCAAGTCTACCAAGTATTTCATTTCATGAGTTACATTATGGATTATATTTGTGTAGCTTGTGTATGTTTTCTGCTGGGACAGGACAGCCATGTATGTTATGTTAATTCATAAACTTGCATTATCCTGAACTACTTATGAGAACTAAGGTTGCAGGGGCTGTAGCCAATCCCAGCTGACACTGAACATGACCCCTGTAAAGCCCCAAATACGTAGTATATCTATCTTATTCTTGAAATACATTGCAGGGCGTTACGAGCAATTCAATACATGAATTTACCAACAAAGTCCAGTTTGTTTCACAATGTCATATTAGGGTTACTTATCTTTACAGCTTAAAATAGAGACTTCATCTCATCATGATCTGGATCATGTGTTTTGATTATGCTCACACTCTCATTTGGACAGAAAGATTTTTTTGGTCGGTTTACCTGTATGGCATAATTTAATGCGGGGCAGGCCGGGTGGAGTGATATGTTTTCAAAGCGCTTGATGAGTGGAGCCTGCCAGCCCTCACTTGCAGTCCAGTTTATGGTCAACATGTGGTCGGTAAAGCAGGTCCCAAAGGGAAACACGTCGGGTTTAGTCTTGAGATCGGACGACCGCTCAACAACCAGGTCAGCTGCCTGGTTACACAAAATAACAGAAAGCAGGAATGTTAAAGAAGAAGTGGACATGGGTGTAACTTTTAGTGCAATTCCCTATCAAAAATCCTTAAAATGATTACCCTCAGGAGACCAACAGACCATTTGACTTGTTTCCCTTTATTCTATTCTTTTCCAATCTGTGTTTGGCCAGCAGGGGTTGCTGTAACATTAACTGTGTGATCTGCTCATTTTAGAGATTGCCTCAAGGCAGTGAACTACAGCTCACCCCTTGGTGACTGTACTGATGGGAAACCAGACAAGTGACACAGTCACACTGATCAGACTACATAGAGACTGTTACCTTGTGTTCTTGAGCTCGTGTGTATCTGCAGTGAAGCTATCTGTCCCCCTCAGCTATCAAATTTAGAGGTCACAGGTCATAGTTAGAGCCAAAGTAGAATAGCATCATAAACATTGACAGGTCTTGGATCTGACTGGCTCTGAGTCCATTACAACCTTTACAAGTCACTGCGGTAACAGTAGGTTGAGGAATATGTTTCATATGTGTCAGATTTATCGGAAAATGTTCCTGCTTTTCTAGACTGAGTGATGTGATCCTTATTTTAAAGAGACTTGTCTTGTCTTCTGGTCTGCATTTCACATCCTTATCTGTTCCATCTGGTTGGATTAGACTATCTCTTTATCCTCTCCCTCCTGGTGCAGAAGGTGGCCTGCACTATAATCCCAGATTACACAGAAAGTGGCGGGCGACCACAGTTACGACACCCTGTGAAAGTGGTCAGTTATCTGTTTTGGATTTTTTCGTTCTTCCTTTTCATAGATCTCAGACTAGGTGCTACATTAATTGACCGTATACATGTAGTTTCATCATTAACTGTTCCCTTTTTAAAAGTTAAGCCTTTTCTGCGAATGTTTATTGGCATTTTTAAACCAGAGTCATCACTCATCCATGTGAGTGTGCGTCTGTGTGTGTCTGCACAAGTACATGCTAATCACTACCTGAGCCTGCTGCCTACTATTCAGGGTCAGAAAACAAGCAAAGCTCCAGCTACTTAGCGTGAGCTGAGAAAGTGGATTCTGCTGAGCAGGCTGCCCCCATATGAAGAGAAGGACAAGCACAGGAGTGGACGCTGGCATTGTCGTTCCCCTAAAACATGGCGACAATACGGACATTATTCTGCTGACAACAAGAAGACTTTTTCCAAGTGCTTCAGTATCCATTAAACTACTTTTTCCAGTTTTTTCTTTCCACAAAAAGAGCACTGTTGGATGTCTGCAGCTCTCGCGGCCTCTCAGCACTGCTCATGGCAACATGAGGACAAGAAGCAGTGCTTCTATGTGGAGCAACAGGGGGAGTTTTTGAGTGTCAGGAAGCCAAGGAATCATCAAGATGCTGCAGCTGGAGCAGCTACTGAGGGTAGGTGCTCATGAATAATGACATGTAAACAGCAGTTCTAAGACAACTGTAAAACTTGTGTTAATACCTTAAAGCTTGGACAGCTGGAATCTGCCATCTAGCTGGTCAAAATGTACCTATGAACAAACAGTTAAAAAAGGGTCAGTTATTGTCAGAAAAAAACCTTCAATATCATCTTTAATACTTTTTCACAACATATTGCAGATATACTCTTCTTAGGTCTTTGAAAGTTATTTACATACTTTTGCAAATATATGCACAACTGAGAACACTAAAACCGAGGTCAAATATGTTATATGTTGCACACACACATTTAATCAATAAAGCTTGTTGATTCTGAATTTATAAAACTATGTATTGTCATTGGTAGCTCATTGTACTTTTTGGGCATTTCACTGAGGCAAAACAGTTATCACGTATAAGATTACTGTCCATAAAAAAAAAAACTACATATAGCATTAAATATAGGTCAAGAAATTACACTATGATACTAATGCACATAGAAGCTTTACGTAACAATAATATCGATTGTTTTAATGTTTTGACGTAAGTTATTAACACTTTCTGCCATGATGAAAGCACAAGTCTCCAATATTCCTCCCTATCATTCAAAATGCAAAGTCATGATAATTGTATTATGAGTTACCTTAAGAAGAAGAGAGACAAGAAGTGTGAGCCAGTTGAGTTGATGTGAGGAAAAAGCTAAACCTGCGGTGCACGTTTAAGTATTCCCCACAGTCTGTTTGCTCAGGTTGAGACCAGTAAGTACTGCGTTAACATGACACTAAAAATGCAAATGAACCCAAATGACTGTTACGCTGGTGCCCAGGTCATGATGATTGGGAGTGTGATGCTTTATTTGTGAAAATAATAATAATAATTCTCCCTGCAATATGGAACTTTCTCTGCCAGTGTGGTGTGGAGTCGGCTGGTTGTAGTTGAGACACTAAAATAGGAACAAGCTTTTTAATGTATTTTTTAGACAGTCATTGTAAATGTGAATTGTCCGGTAGTTGGTTGAATTGGGTGGCATGTCCCCTTCTCGCCTCAGGGAGGGGTGCTGCCTTATTTTTAGCGTCGTGAACACCCACTTGGGTTTTAACTCTTTCCGTCTCGAGAGCTGAGCTTCACACTACCTGTGCGCGTGCTCTCTATCCGTGCGTCTGGACAGTTAGCCAAACATTTCGTCGTGGATATTTGCATCTGCAAACATAACCAGGTAACGTTAACAAACAAGTATATCACGCTAGGCAATTGCTATTCGTAAGACTAACACAAAAGGTGTTTTTCTAAGGCTTGGTGTTCAGGTGCGTTTGTTTGTATGGAGATAAGCGCTAACGACTAAAAAAAATATATATATATATATATGTGTGTGTGTATTCTTGTAACACTAGCTGTCGTAGACGGAAGTGTTAAGCTTCTAACTCGTTTGTTACATTTTTTGCTTCAGTTCTTTTTATTTATATATATTGACTGTTATTTGTTGTTGCTTATTTTAGGTTCTGTTATGAAATTGATTATGGAATTAAATTCAATTGTTAAAGGTTTTGTAGCAAGCACCAATTAATTAGCTCGTTTGCACACCTGGAGCCTAAGTAGGTGATGCTACGTATCTTTGCAAACTGGGAAGGCATTCAAAGTCTGACAGGGACTGGACTTCATAACATAGGTTTTGGTATCTTTGTTACGAGTGTGTGGTTTGAAGAGGTTACAGTTTGACTTGTCCATCTCTCCTTTTTTAAATTTCCTCTTCATTTTCTTAATTTTTCAGTCCTTTGTTTACTTCTTGTACCATTATCCCATAACTGTCCTTTATCTAATTGGGCCAACTATTTGACTAAAAAACAACAACAACATTCAACATTTATAAATGGCTTTTTTCACTTAAACTCAACCACTGGTAATGTTCCATGTATCATGTCTTCTACTATTTTTATATGTTGGTACTATTCACCAGAGGTTTAATTTCATATATTCCATAACACAAAGTTAAATTATTCAAAAAGTTGCCATATGTCCTCAACAAGTGTCCTTCAACACATTTTTTCAGTCCTTTTTGGACTGAAAAAATGTGTTGAAGCTTGTTTTATCATTCTTGTATCTGTGGCTTGTATTGTCCCATAGCTGGATTTTTTTTTAAGTGGGCTACCTATTTGACAGTATCAATTCATCTCAGTATTTCTAACATTTTTGTTCTCATAACTTCTAACCTTAATTAATTAATCCAAACCAGGGATTGTAATCCTGCATAGGCTGATTATGCAATTTATCCAATACCTAAATTGTTATGCTGCACAACGTGGGTCATTTACAACCAGCAGTGGTGGAAGAAGTGCGAAGATCCTTTTTCCTTAAGTTAAAGTTAAAGCCGTAATTAATTTAAACAACAAAAGTATCAGCATCAATATGTACCATAAGTATCAAAAGTAAAACTATTCATTATGCAGAATGGACCCACACATGTTTGTTATATATATATATATATATATATGTGTGTTGCAAATAAACGATTGGCGTATTATTATTGATGAATTTATGTAAACACAGTTTTCAATTTCTGTTATGTGGTATAACCTACATAGATAAGAAAATAATTATTTGCAATTGATCTTTTTGAGTATCTTAAAATTATACTAAACTCCAGTTCTCAAATAAATGTACTTAGTTACATTGCAACACTGACCAGCAGAATAACTATTGCTTTCTAAATTTCGCAAAATGTTTTTGTCTTCCTCAGACTTCAGCCTCTCTTCTCTTCAGGAAGCCAGCACCGCAGCCCTGCCGTCAGCAACATGGAGTATTACACGCCTCAGCCCAATCGTCGCCACAACCCTGTGGACAGCATCTGCCGCAAACTGCAGACCATTCAGTGGCGCGGTGACCGAGAGCCCAACTCGCCTTTTCAGATACCCAGACTCTCCTCCAGCAATTACGACAGCCCACAAAGTGGCCTCAGGCACAACCTGGAGGCCATCCTAAAGAAAGGGACCCTCCACAAGGACGAGGGGGAGAGGGGGAAGGGAAAAGGAAAAGGGATGGGCATGCCAAGATCTGACACCTCCCAGAGGAACAACATGGGCTCCCCTGTCCCTCTGTTCACCTCTTCCACCCCAGCATGCAACCCCCCCACGCCAACTAACGTCACATACACTATCACAAGCACTCTGGGAGAGAGGAGATGTGCTGATGGGAGTGATTTAAGACAGGTTAAGACATGGCAGAGGTATTGTTCAACACCTACAGCCCAGTCCAAAGACTCTCCTTACTTTACATTCACAAGAGGACCCCAGTCAGTGCAGCCCGAGAGCGAGAAGCTGAGAAGGAGCCCGCCTTTGTCCCGTACCTTCACCCCAAATCACAGCACCCTCTCCTACAACCTCAACTTCTGCTCGGCAGACACAGGGAACTCAACCGAGGTTGAGCTGCCCTACCCAGCTCTCGTTGTGAAAAGACTTTCCATGGGAGATGGAGGTAGGGTTTGTTGCAAGCTGGGATGTGGTGTACAAAGCACATTAAACTTGAAAGTTTATTCCTGACTTTGGAAACAGTAGCTTTTATGGTAACACTGACCACTAGCAAAAGGTTGTTTGAGAGATTAACAAGTTGTTTTTATAGGCTTGTTTGTCAGGTTTGTGTGGAGTAAATCTGGTCTTGAGGGGCTAGCGAAAGTGTTTGAATAAAAAGTCATATAATACTCGCTGTTGAAGCTGGAAAGTCTTAGCTTTGGAAGGAAACTTGTTGATTTTCAACCAACTTCGTGTCATTGCAGTGTGAGTAGTATGTAGATCACTGGTGTACTGCCAGAACCTGGAGGTCAGCAGTTGTTTCCTGGCAGAAGTCCAGTCCTGTTCCTCTGAATATACCGCTTGAACTGCAGCGACAAAAAAAAAAAATTATGTATATAACTTGTTTTCCAAAGTTACTCAGATTGTTCTTCTGTCTGCTATTTATACCACCTGGGGATAGCTACTGTTAGAGGATTATTGAGATGCCTTTTGGCAGACTGTTTTAGAGTGTTTAGAGCCTTTATTTTGAAAGGTGAAAACTGACGGAGTGAAGATGTAATGCACTGCTGCTGACCATGTTGAATAAAAAGTTTGCTGTCTTGGTTTAGTCTACAGAGCCATAAAGTTATGAATAGATTGCACCCATAGGGATAGGCGCAACTCACAACCCTTGGCGATACGTCTAAAAGCTATCAGGGAAAACAAAAGAACTATTCAGTGGTTGACCAACTTTGTTCCCGATGTACATTAAACATGCCTTCCCTATGCAGTAAATTGTACCTGATCGCAGACAAAATGTCATTGTGCAACACTCATTTTGTCATTTTCCTATAGCCACTGCATTCAACCTTTTTAAAATCACAAGTTAAAGCAACACGACATCTAATGTAGCCTACTGCATAAAACATGAAAAGCCAAAATAGGGGCTGAACTCAAGGCCTCAAGTTATGTTCTGTCCTGTCTTTATTTTTTTTTCTGTTACAAAACCTACATTATTTCACTCTTGATCTTACATGTTCTCTATCAATCTCATTCCCGCCGGAGGGAGCTGACCTAGCAGACACAACGGTTAATGGAGAGGCCCAGTTGCTTGTAATTATTAGTTTTAGGCCCAAACTAACCTGCTTTATGTAACTATGTCTTAGCTTGTGTGGCTTATAAAAAACATATCATGTGTTTTCTTTGCAACTTTGCACACCCCTGCTTAGGATCCTCAGTGGGCACTGAAAACAAGAAGGAGAATATGGCAGAAATCAGCCTGATCTGCGAGGAGAATCTGCTGGATACTATCTTTCACGCCTGTGACACCCAGCGTCGAGGTACGCTTACACTCATACTAGGTCACACATTTAATTCTTGTGATCACTGATAACTGATTTTGATAAAGGATTGTGACTTTTTATTGAGTATGGTATGACAGTATGTTATTCTTTGTGGGGGTAAAAGAAATTCCCAAAGTCAGACACCGTCAGCATTGTCCCAGTCTTCCTCTTATGCCTCCTAGCATTAGCTACACAATGCTCCTCCATTTATTTCAACAGGCTTTCAGTTTTCTCACCAGACTGTTTTCTGCAGCAAAGGGTTTGGATACGTTTTCTTCTGTGCTTTTTTTCTCCTGGTGCCTGATTTACTTTCGTCTTTCTTTTGTTCACCACTTTTGGAACATTTTGGCATATTATTGCACCTAAGCTACAATCTTCACCATTTCTACTGTTCCCAAATGTTTTATTTCATTTTATCGACATAAATCCTCGTTGGTTCTAATTTTTATGCGAATGTATATAATTTTTTTTCATTAATAAGTAACAGTCGTAAAAAAATGTGTAGGACTTTATTTAACATTTGATTCAGCATTTGTTGATCTGATTTCATTATGTTGGAATTTGAAAGAATGTAATAACACCATTGCTGTAAATTTAGCATTGCGTTATGTTATATATGAAATTATATGGTTTCTGTATGTAAACAGAGCTTTGAGTTTTGTAGTCCTAGAAAGCATTTTTATCAGACCTAGGAAAGTAAATTAGTCTACTGTTCTGGTGTGTGAAGGCTGAATTAAGAAGCACAAAGTGTGAAACCAATATTTCTTTTCAGAGTTTATCCTTATTTCTCAGTTGCTTTGGTTACTGCATATGCCGCCTTGACCTATCACACAACAAAAACCAAAAGTAAAGTTTGTCAAGTGTGTACAAATAATCCTCAAAATTGTAATAGGGTGAGGTTATCAAAAATGAAGGGATATTTTGTATTTTATTTTTTATTCTTCTGTATCTCTTTGTTTCTGTCATCTTCCAGGTAAAGTGTATGTTTCCCACATTGTAGACTACCTGCGGCACACCACCAGCCGCAGCTCAGAAGACAGTGGACTAGAGGACCTTTGCAACATGCTTGATCCAGAGCAAAAAGATGTCTCCATTGACCTGGATACATACCATGCCGTCATGAAGGAGTGGATTGATGATTGCCGTAATAACAAGTACTGGAAAGCTGACATACTAAATCAAAAGCTTTATTCCAAAATAATAGTCACTTATGCATATGATCCTTTTTTTCAAAAACAAAACAAAAAAATTGAAGGGGTTTGTAGCTTGGTGTGAGAACATAGCCTTGAGCTTCATATGATTAAAGCTTTCTTCTGGCTCTATCTTCTTGTAAGATTTTTGAGTTGCTAAAGTAGTAGTTGTAACTTGTAGGTGTGACCTATACAAACTTAAAATTTAAGAAACTGTCAGTTTCTTAAAAGTTTTAAAATGTTTGTAGAAGGAGCCATTGGAAATAAAAAGTCTGCAGTTATAAATGTATTTTTTATAAAAGTGATTGGACTACAAAAGGGATGGTCTAATTATCTATTTTGCGTTGTTGACAATTGTTTTCTTACTTTTTGTGTTGGCTAATGTTCTTATCAAGAACAGCACTGTGACTAAATGTTTATCCATGTTTGCTTTTTCCTTCAACATAGTTATAAAGTTTCCAGCCTCTTCAGCAAGGCATGGATAGCAAAGACAGCTTGCATTTTTAGCCGTCTTGTGCTTCTATTTTAGCCTTTCGGGGGTACAGTCATTTGTATACTCTGTTCGAGTTATGCAAGTAGATGTTATGTAGGCGGATGATGCATCAGATGAGAGATTACTCGTGAGAATTTTCCCCCCATAGTTTAAACTATGTGTATCACGCTTTAACAGAGTTTCTTTGTCTCAGAGGCAGTTCTGTATCTAACAAATGCTCAGTCTACTATGACTGTAACGATAGATTAAAATTGAAAGTAAATATATATATATATTCATACTATAGTTGTTCACCCCTTATGTAAGCAGTCACATTATACAAAACTGAGAGAGAAGATGCAACTCTATATTTTTCCGGTGTCTAAAAATTGGCCTGATGTGTGGGCTGCAAATAAAACTAAAGACTTCATACTTTAATTCAGCTGCTGTGATAGAGGTCCAATGTTAGCGATGATTCATCTTGTTACCAACCAGACCAAAGGGTCCCTGCATCATCTGTAGGTGAAGACGTATTTGTATCTATTGCGTGGCTAGCCACACACAAGCATAACTGTCCATAAGTAAAGACTGTGCAGCACCAGTGAGCTCTGTTTGCACTTCAGCCAGCGTCTGTTTGTACATCATGTAAAGGATGAGTTTCAGGCTGAGCAGAGAGCTGTCTGATGTTCATGCTCATTGTACCAGGCACCAAAAATGTAACAGTTCAACACATTTCAAAAATTTTCAGGAGTCTTAAATAAACCACATAGGCCTAGATCTTGACTGCCAAATATATTAAATATATATTGAAAATAATTTATCTTGCACATTTTGCTGTTCTCTTTCTCTTTTGTGGCTCAGGGAAGAGCCAACAGATGATATGACTCAGGACTCAGTCAAATTTAGAGACAGCCTATCGGGTAAGTGTGCTTATAATAACTCATATGTTTGATTATGCCTGGCACTTATTTTGTGTGTTTTGGATATGTGTGTGTTTCAGCCAAGAGGTCCACATTGCTCAATATGACCTCAGGAAGCCTGGAGGCCTTTGGAGGGGAAGCATCCAGGGCAGAATTGTAAGTGTTTCTGAATTTGTGAGAGTGTCCATGGTTGTGTTAATAGGAAATTCTAAACCTTTTATTTGTGTCTATGCACACCCATGCCTGAATGAGGTAGGGTAGGATGAATGTGATGGGGATGGTTTCCATGTTTCTGTTGAGAGCTGGTTGTGGCCAAGTACCACTAGGGAAAGCAAACACATTTGTTATATTTATTTGTGTAAGGTAATTTAGGGTAGTGACACTTTAGATGAATAGGAGGGGGAGTTTACCACTATGAAGAACTTTGAAGTCCCAAAGAAACAAATGCAACCCCAAATATTTAGGAATACAT
Organism: Hypoplectrus providencianus; assembly: GCA_028566105.1. Lineage (NCBI taxonomy): Eukaryota > Metazoa > Chordata > Actinopteri > Perciformes > Serranidae > Hypoplectrus > Hypoplectrus providencianus. Next base: position 10,431,169 of record JAOWBC010000904.1, on the reverse strand, counting down.
CCAAATACATTGCCAATAGTCAAATGTTTTTTTTTCTCTTTGTGCTTTGAATTTGAGGTTAATGAAACACAGAAAATTCGTTCACTGTGTAAAAGAAGACATCAGTCCTGTCACAGTGTGAGGGCAACAGCAATTTTTAATACAGTTAAAGGGAAGGAGACTTCTGTTATTTGGCCAGCATTTCATGAGAATGAAAGCGGATGTTGTAAGCCAAAAGTATTAGAGTTGGCAATCCTGTGATACTGTAGAAGACGAGGCTAAGCACAAACAGGGTGCAACTTGGATATCAGGAGCGACCAATTTAACCCGTGCGTGGGGTTTCTTCTCAGTGAGACATCAGAGCTGGTTTACTGTGTTGCCGACCTTCAGATGAGCAACCAAAAGCTCCAGGAGGAGGTAAAGAAGCTGAAGCAGGTGGTGGAAGGCATGGAGGACAGCAACCAGAAACTAGCAGAGGAGAATGAAGAGCTTCGCAGTCAGGCCAGAGTGTAAGTTGTACTTTAATACAAAGGAAGAGCACAGATTTATTGCAACCTGCAGTGGTTTGTTGACTTCAATCTGTTTGTCCTCATGCACAGTAACCAGCAGCTTACCCAGAAGGAGAAAATGCTGAAGGAGGAGGTGGAGGAGATGAAGGCCACTTTGAGCTGTACAGAGGAAGGCAGAGCTCGCGCCTCTGCACACAGCAAACATGTGGTCAGTCAAACTCAGGAAGCCAAAGATGATCTATAAAAATGCATTCTGCTTGAAAGCTTAAGTGCATAGAGATGGCACGTATCTGTTCTGTTGCAACAGGTCTTGCATTCCCTACACCATTTTAACAACTGCAGCTGAAATGTATTACAAAAGACAAAGCATTCATTAAATTGCTTGCTATTCAATGTAACCTTGTAAAGCTGGAAAATTAAGCAACCAATTTCTTGATTTTTCTTATGTTTTGGAGGATTTTTTTTTACCAAATGTTTTTTGAAGATCATGATAGATTTCATTTATTGGCAACCATGTGTTTCAGCTATATACCTTTGCATTTTGGTTTATGTACTGTAACAGAAATGTGAAGCACAATTTGAAAAATCATATAAGTTTTCAACAGCATGGTTGCTTATGATTATTTTTGTCTTTTTAGGAGAGAGAGAACCAGAGCCTCATTGCCAAGATTGCTTCTCTACAGGAAGAGGTACTTCACTGTCTACTTTGTCAGAGATGCTGACAGTAAAATCAATGTGTTGACTTCACAATGAATCAGTAATACTCTACCATTCATAGATAGCTAACAGAGTATATTGGTACAAGTTTTTTCATAAAAGCATGTGACCAGCTACTCTAACTCCCCTGTGATGGCTCCCCAGAACTTCAAGGTCACCATGGAGACAGACGAGCTTCAGAGGAGAATAACGGAGCTGTGTGACATTAATGCTGACCTTCAGGTACCTTTACTATCTGCCCATTATAAGCTTTAGATTTTTCTCTGATTTGTTACTTCTTCACTTTTGCCCCTAGGCACTTCATTCACACAGTGTCCTTTTATTTGTTCTTTTTTGCCCTGCAGCATTTATCTTCGTTCTCATAAAATAACCTTGTATATGTTGGATCTTTCTCAGACAAATATCATAGCATAGGACTGTTTTTTTTATGTTGCTATGTAACTTCCTTTCCCTGTCCTCAGGTGCAAATTCACTCCTATGACGGTGTAATTGGTGAAAAGGAGGCTTTGATACATGAGGTCAGTGCCCTGTGTTTTATTAATTTTACAGATGCTGTAAAGCTTCTTGTAGAAGTTCTGATAACCTTTAATAAAATGATTGAATACATTGAGGCCACATTAGTTCAGTGCAGAATGCTGTAAAATCTTAATTGCTTTGGATGCTGTTGCTGACAAATATAACAAAAAAAACTTCCTTTCGAAAAACACACATTCTTTTTCTGTTTCACTACTAAACTCAATCTGCTCTTGTGGCATTTACCTCCTTTTACAGAAAAGCAGACAGATAAATGAGCTGAAGTCAACAGTAGAGGAATATTCCTCCATCACAGAGGTAAGTGTGTTGAACTTCACATCACATGATTATTTCAGTTTCTATTTTGATTTTTTTAATTTCACTTTATACTGCCATCTTATATTTAACTGCAATTTGTTGGCAGAAAAAAACAGGCAGTGATTCTCTGATTTCCCATGAAATGTAAAATCATTATGTTATAAAAGTATCTTGACTACAAAACAATTAATATGATTAGAAATGCTAACCATAGAGCTTAAAAGTAGATTTCTTTTCCAAAATGTATATGAATATTTGGGTTTAAATGTTGAACGCTAAATGTGATTTTTGTAATGTAAGACAAACAATACATTAATTCTTGCTGAAACACCATTTTACTGACAATTCTCTGCTGTGAGGAGATGTTGTGCAATTACCAGCATGTGTTGTGAAGACCGGCTGTGGGAAATAAAACAGCTGCTGTCCTTCCACACACAGGTCTTGTAGTCAATAGATTTGTTTTAGCAGAGAGGGGCTCAGTCACGACCTGTAAATAACTAATGCAATGGACTGAGTTAGGCTATTTTACCTGTTTTGGATTCCAGCTGCTGAGGGCAGACAAGAGCAAGCTGGAGAGCCAGATGCAGATGATGCAACCAGACCTGGCCGGGTAAGTTAACCAAGAATAACAGGGGAGTGAGGGTAAGGAGAATATTTACAAAATGTCATTAGCCAGCTTTCAAAATATGATGTTATGGAAGAGAAACCCTCTGCCTTAAACTAAATGTTATTTTAAAAAAATCCTTACTCATTGTCTTTATAACCTGTTTGCACTCCACCTTTCCACCCCTATCCCTCTGTCTTTTACAGGGCTGGTCTATCCCTGTCGGTGGCCTACAGGTTGAACCAGAGCAGCTCAGGTTCTTTACAGACAGAGCTTGCTCTGGCACAGTCACCACTGGAGGTCAGCACTCCCTTTCTATGTTTTATTCATTTGCTCACCTTCTATTCTGCTCTATTTGTTTTTCTTTTTCATTATCTGTAATCACCTGTAAATTACATTCTGACACTTTTTAAAATTTTTTGGTTCACATAGTTTATATTATTATTCATTTTAGGATTATTACTGTTACATCTTTCTTGTAACAGCCAAATTGTTGCTCTTCATGCACCCTGCACCACATACAGCATGCACCCTGATCAGCCAATTTAACAGACAAGGCTAGTCTAGCTGTGTTATGTAATATCACTTTATTGGGCCCCTGATCTCAGCTGCATTTCTGAGAAATGTTATGTCTACAGGCAGATGAGTAATATCTAATGATATTTTTCTACATACTGTAAGGCTCTTTGCATATGTCATAAACAACACAAGGGACTCTCTGAACATTAGGTGTAGTTCTTGAGGCCGTGCACAGTCCAGCCCCTGTGTGATAAGTTTTTTGAAGTCTCCCTTCCTTGTTTATTAAAAAAATGCTATCTCTTGCAGGCTCCCCATGGAGTTGACCATTTGTCCACCACTATGAGTTTTGCTTCCCCACTGGACGAGACACTGGACAGGGAGGTGTTGATGATGCTGCAGGGACCCAACCCTGAACACATGGCTCTGGAGTTCAAGAGCCTGCTAAAAAAACTGGTAACAGAGTAATTAAGTATGTGTGATGCCTTAACTTACACTTTCATTAAAATCTATCTTTGGGCTCTAGTGGTCATTGGCATCTATAAAACAGTTCTGTTGTTTTTTGTTAAAAAAAAAAAAAAAATGTGTGTGTTTTTTGTAATATGTGAATGCGAATGTCAGTCCAATTAGTATGACTGCAGCAGATGTAAAAAGCATTTTGGTACATTTTCTAAAATTTTGGATTGAAAGATCAATTGTCAACCTTCTGGCAAAGCATTTACACCTTGTGAATTTGTGTTTAACTCTTAATCTTAAGCAATTATGTTAAAGGTTGTGCATAAGATGTTTCAAATTTTTGACATTCCATCTCAAAGTTATATTTTCTCACAACAAGTAACCTCTTTCTCAGAAAAAGGATTTCCGAGAAGAAACAGACTCTGTCTTGTCTACAGCCAGAAGTTTGCTGGATGAATGCACACAGCCAGCAGTCAACACCGTTAACAGCCTCCAGGTCAGATACACTTTTCAGAATAGATCAATTCTGTGGTCAGCGTCAGCTTACCTACAGCCTTCAATATAAGCTAAGAAAAGTTGCACACATAGCAGTGTTCTGCAGTGTTAGTGCCTGTGTGCATTCCTATATGTTTAGGTTGCCTTCAGGCTAAAAAAAAAGGGCAGTTTCCGTTCTTATTGTTTAGAAAAAAATATGAATCATGCAATTACATAAAGTGATCTGTATCTCCCTCTCCTTTCACTTGTTGCACTCCTTTTCTATTTATCACTGCCGATCTGCTCTTTCGCTCCTTCCCACTCACTATCTCTCCTCTCTAGAGATCTCTCACTTATATAACTCCCCAGCAGGCCCCATCCAAGCAGTGTTGTTTAGTCAGTGTGTTGTAGCATGAACACAACCCACTCCCCTCCTCCCTCACTCCAACTTTCTGTATCTTTCTGTCTCTCTTTCTCTCTCTCCCCCCGCCTCGTGCATTGTTGCCACTCTGCATTCATTAGCCACGTACTGCCATACAGCAGTAAACATAGCAAATGAGACAGAAATCATTAGTGGAGCAGAGCTGTAGCAGTAAGTCTGCTTTCTGGTGGTTCTTCGGTGTGCTTCCTTACATGGAAAGAGTTTTTTTCAGCTAGGTGTCAGAACCTTTTGGAGGTGTTAAAGACACCTAGCTATTCAGGCCTCGCGGCTGACCCTCGCCTTTTCTTGCCACAGACGCTGCAGGCCGAGCTGGACACGAGGAGGGCAGACTGGGCCATCAGCCTGGACCAGCTGGCCCAGTACACAGACTCACTGGAGAAAGAGCTGATCAAAATGGCCAGTAACATGAGGAGGTCCCGCACTGAGATCCTGCACCTTTCAGTCAGGTGAGCAAAGCTTTGTTTTATGCAGCAATCTCTGTGAATGTTAAAATTTGTGGGCAGTCTGTATGTGAGCTGCTGAGCTCTGAAATGAGAGATGTTTTTGGAATTTGGTATGAGGACAGAGGAATGGAAAAGAGACGGATTGGCAGTGAATCTTTTGCTGACTAATTAAAGACAACTTGACTATAGGGTAGGAAAACTTTTCTATGAGGAGGAGGTGCTCTTGAGCAGTCGAGATCTCATTGGTTGGATTGTCCCTTGTAGGCAGAGCTTGAATTTTAATTTTCTGGCTAAGTAAGGTAATGCTGTTGTCACTGTAGAAGACATTTGTAAGAACGCTGGAAGCCGATTAAATTTAGCAGTGCAATTTACTAAATGAAAACATGGTCTAGGGCAGGTCAGCTGGATAGATTAGCTGATCTTCCATCTTTTTATTACGATTTTATAGTTGTCTGTACATTTGTTTGGGTGCATGTGGAGCCACCATAATCTCAATTTCAGCATGATCCTGAAGTAATTAACACAGATTGGTTACTGAGGATTTGCAACAGATGCATTATATGAAGATGGCAAGTATAAGTATGGAGAAACATGGATTGATACACAGCACATAGAAGTACAACTTACTTAATGTCAGACCTCTGCAAATGTGGATAGTAACTCCGCAGCGCCTTTTCAGTGCTCTGTCTCAGTTGACCAGTCAGTTGTACTGATTGGGGAAAGACCTGTCAATCTTTCTGACCTCAATGACCCCCCTCAAAGGGCCCGCCTCACTCGGTCTGGTTCTATGCCAACTCTGGACTTTACTCTGACTCTGTGATGAGTTTGACTTGGGCCTTGTGTGTGTCTGTTTGTGTGTGTGTTCATGGAGACGGACATCCCCTTCAGATATATAACAGAGCTACAGAGTGTAAGACCAGTGAGGGAGAACTGGTCAGGCTGTCCATTTTGGATTTACTGGTGCTTAGCTGCCAGGGTGAACTCAGGAACTTTAATATTGTCTGGGAGAAAATAATAGTGAAGAGGGATTGTTGTAGGTATAGCTCGTTCGCCTGCTCTGGAGTGTCCGAATACAGACTGCTCAGAGTACCATTGGACTACATGACAGTGTTAGCCTCAGGGTTTTGTTGGAGCACACATCTGAGGTTTGGTGTATTTTGAAATACGAGGGTCGGGCTAGGACTGGATCTACAAAAGTGAAATAAAGAAACTGTTATTGGGCCAGTCGGAGAACTGGCGCTGGTCACCCTGGGCAACAGAATGGGACACTGCATGGGCCTGCGGATTGGGTACAGTATGTTCACTGTACTTCTTGTCTTCTAGGATCTCTTTGCATGTGTTTTCACATATATCCGGACAGTTAAGAGTGATTTTATAATATGTTTCTTCAACATTTCACCTGGAAAAAAAAAAATTATATATTTTTTTTTTAACAAGATTTTGCATTGTTGCATGCAGGGTGCAGGAGCAGGAGAACCAGAAGCGGCAGCTCTGTGAGGAGCTGGAGCAGCTAAAGACACCTCAGGACAGCAGAGAGGCCTCATGCCAGACACCTGCACCAGAGGAAGAGGTCAGAGAGGAAGGGAGAATCTATAAACTCAATATTTAGTAAACAGCAGCATCCACTTGCTTTTACTACTGTCAGAAGTAATAGTTAAATCTGAAGTTACCTTAACCTTTAGTCACAGAACATTGTATTTAGAATAACCAATTACAATTAAACCCTCAGTGAGGTGTCACCTACACTATTTGAATGTTATTTTTGAATACATTTAACTTGAATAATTTACATGTGTGTTTTTGTAAGTATTAACATTGGATATTGGAGGCTTAGCTTGCAGAGCAGTCACAGAGCTCTTACTGTATTCAGACAGATGGAGTATCTGGTAGAGGAGAGTTGAGTGTGAGTTGGCGGCTGAAGTGGACATGTGCACCCACACACACACGCAGAATCAGATGCGACCACACACCTACGCACTGCTCCTTGCACAAAATGCACTGACACGCTTGAACATTTCCATTACAGCACCATTGTTTTCCCTGCAAAACAAAAATAACTTTGGCGATGAGGTGGATGGACTGCATGCAGTAACACCTAAATGTTTTCACTTTAAGGTAGTTTTTGGACTATAGCTGAAGATTAGGGAAGAACTGATAATGTTTCTCTTCTCTGTATTCAACATGAAAATGGTATTACAGAAAAGATCATTGTCTTTCATTTTTATTTTGCTGACAGCTTTGTTAATAAGTGGACTATATTGGAGATTTTCCCAGAAAACACTTCAGTGTGTCAAGTACTTCTTCTCAGTGGTGTCTGTTTAAAGAGTTTGACTTTTTTTGCAGTGGTTCTCTTTTCAGCTGTGGTGGATTTCATGACTGAACTTTCGTCTTGCCAACACTTGTCCTTTAGTTGGATTTTGCTAAATGGGATCTGTTACAGTAGCACTTCAGGAGGCTTTTGTGCATCTAATTTCTGCAAGACCTCACCTTTCCCACTTTCTTTTTTTCTTTATTTTTAGACTGGCGATGACTTGGACTGGGATGAGGAGTTCGCCCTTCAAGACTTCCTGAAGAACGAGTTAGCAGAGAGGAATTGCAAAGAACAGGGTGGGCGAACAGAACGAGGTGAAGAGGAGGAAGGGGAGGAGAAGTGGACGGTGGTGGACACAGCTGGAGAGGGAGACGTGAGGGACACCTCCACCCCTCAGTCTGCCCTCACAGAGGAGGCCCAGCCTGGGCATGGTACAGCAGGAGATGGTCAAGGTGAGTGGGGACACAAACGTTAACATAATGACCACTGGTCAACACTTACTACATTCATAGAAAATAACTAAATGAAAAAATAATAGTAATATACTGTTACTTTTCATTTCGAACCAGTTTCCAATAGATTAATATGACTCTAAAATTTTCTCAGGAGAGGTTGGGAACTGAGGAGTCTTTCTTGAACCTTTAGAGCCCACTAGACACCAAAATTAACCAGGAGCTAACTAGCACTCAAAAGGCCAAGCCAAACAGGGCGAACAGACTTAAATATTTTGACAGCCTTTAGACTCCTTCTAGTTTCAGTTACAACAAAGCAACTACAACTAAAACTAAGTTCACTCCCATGTCCAGCTGTTGCACCACTTTGTTAGTTTCACCATCTCTTAAAAAGTGCTTCACAGGATAAACTCGACAGGTGAAAATAGCTTCCAGACTAAGAATTATTGTCTTCGGGTGAGTGTGTGAGTGAGCGAGTGAGTGACTGAGTGGATTATCCCCCTGTAATCCATGGAAGTCACAGGGCACTCAGCCACCCCTGAAGCACCAGTACAGTGCACTCACACACTTTAAGGATACACACACTCTGAGGCCCTTGGCAGTAGACCCCTGCCTTCTATGGTTGTTGTGGCCCTAGTCGTATAAAGGATGTGAGTGTGTGTATGTGTCTACACAGTGTGAGAAACCCTCTCTTCCTCAAGGTCCTTGTATGGCCAGGTGCATGACCAGTCTGAGGCCATGAAGTGAGCTCAGTAATCCCCCATTCCACTGCCTGCATGAGCGGCTGGCAGGCAGTGAGAAAGAAAATGAGAGTGTGAATGTGGTCATTAAAGCCATGTTAGCCATGCATGGTATTTTAACCTCTCTGCCCCTCCCTCAACTCAGTGCCTTGCATAATAGACAGTCTGACCTTTTATGGTAAAAGGTGGGGTTGCTTTTAGATGGCTAGTAACCCCTGTAGATGAACTGGACAATGGTCAAGGTTTTTATTGAATAGTTTCTTTGTTTAGTCTATTTTACCTTCTCTTTCCTCTTTACCTTTTTCCTGATTCATACTGTCTATCTTCTTCCCCTGTTACAGACTCTGCATCATGCATCAAGTCAGAGCCAGAGCTGAACTGTCAATCTTTTAAGGTAAATTAAATTGTGACAATTTCCTGTCTTGGGATTGGGTTGTATAAGATGCTACTATTGTTTTTAGATTGAGTGTGGGTGTGACTTTGCAAGATTTTTCTACAAACAATAATATTTAAGGATAATACAAAAAGTATATCTGTGAGAAAAGTACAATATATGGTCTCCAAATTGAAACAAATTGAATGCCTTTCAGTCATATATTACACACTAGAGGTGTTTGGTGGTGTCTGTATCTGTATATATCATTTAGCCACCATTAATTTTCATTCTGCTACATAAAACCAAGCTACCCATCAAAGAGGAGGCTAGAAAAATGGCAGCCGAGACACAAGAAACACAAACACGTCAATATATTGACGCAAAACACCAACGGGATGTTCTAAAATAAGACTGAATCTGCAGTTGCCTGTCATGTTTTGCTGCTTTACACTATGTGATGTGTCAGGTAACACATTGGGCTGTATTTTTGACACAAATTTGATGGATACATTAAAGTGGTTCAGTTAATCAGTGAAATATTTTAATTGTATGTAATTTAATAGAATATTCTGCATTTTAAAACACTTGAACACACACACTAACCATTGTTTTTTCCAGCAGGATGTTACCTAATGAAATTGGTGATGGTTACAAGAAAAAAATCACCAATCCTCAGCCTGCTATCCAGATTTTAATTTTACTTAATCAAATCCAGCTCTGACTATCTTCATATATGTGGACCATCATAATTCCATTGTACTCTGGACTGAAATAATGTCATGGCCTCTGGGAAAAGCATGTTTGGCTAGCTTAAAATGTTGAGAGAAAAAGATGTGAGTTCCATCAATCCACATTACTGTCAAGGTGACAATTTGCTGGTTTTGAATGTTACATCTGCTTAAAAAAACATCTGGTCTCTGAGCAGGCTGAGATTCAGTGTTGCTCAGTTCATCAGTTGTTTAGGGCAAAGATTGATTATTGTAGTTGTACTGGGCAGCTGCCAGGTATGTGACAACTGTGTGTCTGCAGGAAACATGACGGTACAACTGACCTGTCCTTGGCCCAAAAAAATGATAATAATTTTCAGATACAGATCTCTTTTTTGGAGAATATAGTTGTACTTCCTTTGCAGTGGTGGGAAGGAAGTAGGAAGATTTTTAAGTTTATGATAAACGACTTCAAGACGGGTTACAGCAATGACACTTTAAAGGATTACGTCTGGCTTCTGTGGTAAATTTTTAAATTTAAATTTTTAAAACGCAAAGTAGAAGTTGAAGAATTTGGAGTTGATATCTTAGACAAACCTTTCAGGCTGCAGCTGAGCTTTTTATTATTATTTTCACAATATTTAACCTGACGGGGGATGAGTAATTGATCCTTCCAGTCTAACATTTGTGTATTTAAGGTTTCTCACAGAAGTGACCAAACAAAAATATAGTGTATTTTATTATTATTATTATTTTCCATTTAAAAATATTCAAAATGCAATGTTGTCTTAGAAGGTTTTGGATGTAAATGTTTTAATTTACAGGCAATTTAATTAAACATACAATTAAACAATTTAACATTTGTTTTGTGTTAGATCTGAAAAGACATTCTTGCAGTTGCAGTCTGGGACTTGTTTGTAAACTCCTCCTGGTGTATTCACGGATGCTCTGAAGGATTACGTTGAGTTTTTTAACAGTACAATTCATTGAGATGGACATATCTAAAGTCTTAAATTGCTACAGGTTACACATGGTATTTTCTCCGTCTCTCTCTTATTTCAAATGCTGAGCCTGTGCACTTTCCCTATCACTTACTTTTCCTCATTCTACCATTTGCCTATCAAATAGCTCTTCAAAATCCTTATTCACAGCCGCTGCTCCCAGGCAGCAGTCTGCATGTTTGTGCTGAAGCTGTTCATTTCCTTATATAGAATGACAGCTGTGAAACGTGCAGGTCACACCAGGGTAAAAGGGATAAGAACTTGCTGTTATTGGCAATAGAAAGGATTTTGAACTGGCCTTTATAGAAAAATATATTCAAAATGTTTTATGCAAAAAATAACAATGCATGCACATGCCTGTACATTAAACTAAACATGATGTTGCTGTGATCTGAATGTCTTTCACACTTGCTGAGCTTGGATTTTAAGTATTTGATTAACTTTGAGGCCTCAATGCTTAATAAATGTCATGCCTGCAAGGTTTTTAAAACTAATTTAAACACTCCATCATTGTTCCAGTCAGCATGAAAGTGATGTTTGCTTTTGAATTCCTATGAAGATGACAGTAATTGGGGTGCTTTCCAACAATCCATCACTGATAGAACATATGCTTTGTGCTGTCTGTCAGCTGTTAGATTTTCCTGACTCCTTATGCAATGTCTTCTCATCTGACAAAGATTTGTTTCTATTGACTGACTGTGGGCCTGCTGTTTGCTACATGCTTAATGTGTGTTGCTTGTTTGATCTTTTCACCCCTTTTATTCTTGAATATTTATCGTTTTGCATGTGTGCAATTTCAGGAGGAGGCAGCAGTGCCATTGAGCGCCCACTCACAAGCTGTCAGCATTAGACACCCAGAGGCGGATGCTCTCCCTGATCTGTCCCACTCAGAGAACAACAGTAAGACCTCCGCTTCCCTCTCTCTGTACTTCACTCTTGATGTGGCTCACACAATATCTTTCTGTTTCACTTTCTTCTCCTCCCTAACTGCCAGCTAGTCACTCTATGTGCATTTACAACTTTACTAAAGAGTGAGTCATTTCCTCGGTGCTTTGCTATTTGTTTAGAGGAAAAACAATTTAAAGATGAAGGTCAAACTCTACTAAATACCACATTGTGAACATCTTTTTTGTTCAAGTTTTTTGTTTGTTTGTTTTGGGGAGGGGGTCATCCAGAACATAGCAAATTGACTGCTTTGTGAAATGTAGCACTTAGTGACTACAACAATACACATGTTCAATGATTAAGTTTAGTAAATTAGAAATTTCACATGTGCTTACTGATTGCTGCTTATTTTGCTTCCCAATATGATCAACACGGAAATGGACATGTCCTCTGATGTCTGAAAGAGTGCCAAAATAATTTTCCATAGCATTAAATAAAGTTTGATAAATTCCTCCTATATCGTGGTGTTTTAAAAAATGCACCCTGGGAAATGCAAGAAATCAGAAATGTATTAACAAATATATAAATGACCTGTAGTCATGGACTGCATTCACCCTAACTGAAACTAAACACTTCACACTTATATTTCTCTTGCCTCCACAGATGCAGAGCCTCTTGAGCCTGCAGAAATGTCATCTTTTGATCCAGCCCAAAATCTGAGCAACTCCCCTGAACAGAATCAAATGGTCACACTTAATAAAGCCCCTTCCACAGAAGCCCAGATGGTTCCTCCTGACAGCACATCACCCGGACTGGATGAAGCTATTACCCACAGTGAGAGGTGAATAGAGACATAGAGAGTGCATTTGATAGACTGTGCACATAATCTGTATTGTAATGAGTTTCTCCCTGAAAATATCATTATATAACTAAAGAAAACCATATTGTCAAACTAGCCTGGTCCAGTCCCTTTAGAAGAATATAAAATGATGATGGATTTGGACCCAGCAAGTCTCAGTATGCCCAGGTCACATCTGATATAATATCTGACTGAAAAACATGATTTTCCATAACAACCAAAGCAGTAAAGGAAGGGGAAAAAGCTGCCCACCACAGATGATGCATCCACTTGTGAACTAGCTGTTTAATGACAAGAATCACGTAGCCCTTTTTATTTTGTGTTCTAAATAAGCTTATGCCCTAATGAAGCATACCTGACACACCTCACAACAACACAGGAACTTTATCCACTGATGCACCTTTTCATTTGGTATTTCAAAATGACAAATCCCACCTAAAAGGGAACCCAAAGAAAAATAGCAGCCTGATCCTGTATCCTTACTCATTCATAGCAATATAAACTATCCTAGGTAGATCTAAGGTTGATGGGTGATCTCAGTAGTCATAGTTGAAGTCACCAGTTTTGTAATTTCCCTATGACTTGGTCCACATTTGCTAGTCAAATGGGTGTTTCCTCACTGTGGGAGGAGCGTGCAGGCTAATTGGTATCTGCTCAGGCTGGCTTTGCATAGGCACAGTCCACCTACAAAGACACAAGGGCTGTTCCTTATCTCTTTTCCTGTTTCATACTAAAACAGTTGTGACTCACCAATACCAATGAGAAAATGGATAGTGCTTAGAAATTGACCTTTCACCTTTCACATGTGGTCAGCACCCAGCCGACCAGTGAGGACCACAAGGTACAACAAGAGAAGGAAGGCGAGGCGGACTTGAAAACAGGAGCCATGAGTCGTGTTAAGGTTAGTAGCAGAGGGGAAGTGAATGATGCATAAGGAAAGACAACTTCCTCTATTCTCTTCAGCACCAGCTCCTCATTGCTTCCCCTTCCTCTTTTTGACCCTCTCTCCTTTAATGTTGCTCTGTGTTGTATTGCTGACTAAAAGTAGGTGTGTTTTGGGGGGTTCTGTGGGCAGGGCGAGGGATGGCTTTCCTTCAGAAAGTCTGAGAGGGAGTTCTTGTCCTGGGCACGACGAACAGGAGAGGGCGAAGATGTAAATATGAAGGGAGAGATCAGAGGTTCAGGCAGCCATCATTACTCACTGCTCAAGTCTAGGACTTAGGGAGGATGGGATATTGTCTTCCCTGAACGATTTTGCCAAAGGAGGCAAGTACCAATTATTTAATATGGCTTAATTATAGGGCTGGGCCATGTGGCCAAGATCTACTATAGGTCATTTAATGTTTTGTTAATGATATTTTTTACTGATATAGCTTGTTTTCTGGAAATTCAATAAATAATCTATTTAAAAATACAACATATGAATAATAGTTGTATTTTACCCCTGTTTCAATTAAATACTTAAAATAAAAGGTACAACTGAGTATTTTTTCAGGGATCAGAACAAAAAAGCATCCAAATAACAGATATTGGCAGACTGCAGTGTAACTGCTTGTTTTATCACGCTAGAAACGGTACAGAAAAATAGTTGTATGACATTTTTATATCACAAGTGTTATTTGGTTGAAATGTCATATATTCATCCTGCAAGGATGATTTTTTGAGTCCTTCGACATACAAATAGGATTACGATCTGTTTATAAAAGCAGAAGAGTTTATCAGAAATGTGGCCCTGATGTTCGAAAGCTCATTCTCAAAAGCCAAGACACATCATTGTATCTTCACTCTGTCTGGACCAAGTTGTTTTGGTCTGTGAGCTGCACAATAAGATTGTCTCATGTTAACTATGGCAAGCCTCAGATGGGTTTGCAGTGTTTTCATGTTGGAGCCAAAGCTCTTGTGTTATGCTGCTGTTTGGGATCCTGCTGAGTGATCAATCAGTTCGGTTTAGTCAGTCTCCTACCTGCTGCTGTCATGCTGGCCTTCCTCCCTGCTGAGAGATCATCTGAAGGAGCCACCACAGGCAGGCTTTGACACTGTGGGTGTGCTCAGTGTGTCAATAAAATGCAGTTTTACACTAAAAGAAGCCTGGTCAACTGGAGCTTTCAGCCAATATCATTTTTTTTTAAATTATTATTATTGTTATTTAAGAGTTTGATTTTAATCTGCCAACAAAGACAAGGAGTTGAGTTTCTAATGAACAAAATCATTTGAATATATTCAAATAGTAGTTTTACTTGTAAATTGAAGATATTTTCATAGGGCATTAGCTCACAACTTTTTTTATATGTATATATCAAATATGTTTCTCTTTAAAAAAAATTTCAGTCATCACTGATTGTGGATCTATATCAAAGTTTATATAGATTATTACTTTATTATCTAGTAAATTAAAGCTTTAGCGATTTCAGCCTAGGGAATATAGCTTTAGGAAACTTTCAAGCACATTGAAATGTGTGCAAGATCTGATTCTGAGGTAACGGAACACCAGACAGTTTTGTTTTGCTTTCCAGTTTCTGTGGATGTATAAAAACATTGACGTCTCCTCTTGTTTTATAATCAGAAAAAAGGTAAGGGCAGCTCCCTCCTATTTTGAGGTGTGTCAAAACGGATATTATGCACACTTCACTTATTACACAATATCCCATTGCATTGCTCTGTGCGCTCACCTTGTTCCATTTTT